>CM024762.1:109224923-109447733 GCA_014218235.1 Colocasia esculenta
CTAAACGGGGAACCCCCACAGTGAGGGCCCAGTCCCCTTCTTTTGACCAATAAAGAAGAAGCATCTGATTCACCCCTTGTTGTTCGACAAGTAGGGGGAGAACTTAATATGCATCTTGTTCGGCTGGTGCTTGGTATACATGATACCATATCCAGACTGCGATGACGATACAAGGCTGTAGTGGTTTCTGTAGCACCCCAAAATTTTTATTAATTTAAAAATTATAATAAATTGAAAATAGTAATTTAATATTTTCGAATTAGAAAACACATACGTACCATTATAATGAATGTGAAAACACATTGGAAAATTCCATAAAAATCATAGTTCAACTCTAAACAATACTCCCTAATGACCCACGAAAACCGATTGGCCAAGTTTAAGGCGTTTTACGACTTATTATCGTAATTAGAGAATAAGTCAGATAATTACTATCATAGGTACATAAGTAAGCCTTAAAATAAAATAAAAATCATGGATGGACTCCCAACAATGGGTATTGACAACCCAATGAAAAAATTGGACCAAATGAAATCTTTTGGGCCACAAAATAATTCATCTTAATAAAATAACCTAAAATTCAGAAATATTAACTAATGGACCATGATAGGGTAGTTTCTCACCCAATAGACCACCGCTGGACTTCAAACTAAGCTCAAATTCGTGGTTACCACCTAAGGGAGGTTTCCATTTTCTTCCCATCACGAATTGGGGAGAGAAATCCTCCATTAAGGGAAGGATACACCTAAATTCATACCTATTAGTTTCCTAATCTAATTAGGCAACTAAAGACCCATCCCCCATAAAATAAGCCCCCTCTCTCCCATGGTAGAACCCCTAGGGTTGCTGAGGCTGTGCTTGGAGGCTGTAGTGGCTGGAGATCTTGAGGTGGAGGCTTCAGCAAGAAGCAAGTTCGTGCACATCTCCCCTTTGCTACCTGTAGACAAGCCCCTTCAAAATATTCAACTAAGGCAAACCATGCAAACTGTATATCCATGGAAAGATCTTTGAGTCTAGTTTGTTATGGAACTAATTTTCCCAATTTCTACCCAGTAGATCGGGAGTATTAAGCGTTCTCCTCCAAGCGGTCAGAACTAGGGTTTCTGGGGAACGAATCTTATTCAACCCAATAGGTAGGTCATCTTCATGGCAAACTCTAATTAAACTCATTCATGCTTGCATACATATGTATAGATCATGTTTTTACTATTTTCCATAATTTTTATCATATGGGTTTCACGAATTAAATCTGGTATGATCATCACATGGTGTAATCTTGATTAAACACTGACTTGTCTTACGAGTTCTACATCTTTCTGTGGAGTCATTTTGAGACCAAGAATTCAACATAGAACTTGCTACCCTATGAGTCTGGTTATATTTGGCACTAGTTTCCCTAATTTGTGTTGCCTACAAAGAGAGTATTAGTCCGTACATAGCACTATGTCAGATTCATGTAGACAGTCACAATACATCTTTTTACACAGTCAAACGACTTTTTTTTCTCGATTACTTGTTATGGTACAAAGTATAGGAAATACTCTAACTAGTAGAGGTGGTTTCATCTGATTTGGATCACCTTAGCATTAGTTTTGATTTTTCGAACCCATATGTGTCAACCTAGTTTGAACCAGACTAGGAAAACACCCATTTAAAGCACCCCTACACTAGAAATAGGAAGACGTCAAGTAGACCTGTCGCCTTCAGAAGGTGACAGGAAGGCTGTCACCTCAGAAGGTGACAGCTTTCTAGTCGCCTTTATGATGGCGACATGATGCTTGTTGCCTTCTGACCACATAGGTCATTTTAGCCTTGTTTGGCACATTTTGCATCGTTTTCGTGCCCCGTCTTCTCCTGTGCAAAGTTAGTTACTGTTAGCATGCATTTATCAACCCATATAAAGATTAAAACATGTACACATGGTTTAAGTTAACTTAATTGATCTTAAGTTAATGATCATGCTCTTTACCTGTCGATTGTTCACTTCTTGCCTTGTTAGCGAAATTACTAAAAACACATTGCTACTTGCTAAAAATTGGCCATGCATGATTAGTATTTCCTGATTTAGCATTCATGATGCTTGCAATAATTGGAGTTTTTATAAACAAAGTTTCTATAAATGGAGTTTCCATAATCGGATTCAAACATGCACTTGAGCGATTCTTACGTGCGGCATGCACACACACTCTAGCGCGATAGGAAAGTTCCTTCTTGGCTTATGGTGAACTCTCCATCAGATATTCCTTCTGCCAGACTAGTGATCACTTGACCAAGGCCTCCTTAAGTCTCCTCTAACTATGGATTCGCACATGGCTGGCGGGCAGGTTGTACCATTGATGTACCTAAAAGATAGTGTGCTCGTATCTCTCTTATCTTGGCATTCTTGACGAGATCTTTCTCTTCTCATCTTGATTCTGGAGTACACCCCTATGGAACAAAAGACCAAGTCTAATAAGCGAATGGACTAAATTGAAAATACACCATTATGCTGCGGATTGAAGTCTTGAACTATCACCTCAACTATCTTGATATTATTGGACTCTTTTTATTGGCCATACTTGACTGTGGGTATCTACATTTAAATTACTTGAGATGCTGGATCAAGCACGCCGAGTGTCCAAGGGCTCCAGTCTAGCCTCAATGACAGAGAGTCATAAATATAATTTAACCATGGGGTATAATGATTACTGGCGTTGCATCTGTGTTGGGAGTACTTGTGTGTCAAATTCTAGAAACATAAATCACATACACGTGTCCTAATGTGCATTCCAGGTGGCATAAATCCTTAGTGCACATTAGTGTCTTCGTGCCTGATTACTGTTACATGTTAAAAGTTCTTGCTTGTGCGTGCTTGCTTTTTGCTTGTGAAATGACCACCCTTTTACATGCTATCTTGCTCTTATTCAGGAAGTTACTGTCTTGCTAGATCATTGTCCATAATATCTGGAAATCTTGAATACAACCTTCCTGCTAGACTGATCTTTACATCTCTTGATCATACTATCTTGCATGATACACTGTTCACGTGTTACCACCGTCGTTTTAATTGCATTTACATATCATGTTCATACCTTCTAGCTTTTAAACTTTTAATCACTTATATCATTGCTGGAAGATGTAAATCTTACAGGGCGAGCTCATTACCAACTTTCCAACATTTTAGGAGAATAGGAGTTTGAGGAGGAAAAGAACCAGGACTACATTGGGGATGACCAAGCGTGATAGCATCCTACAAGCCATAGTCGTAGTGTCATAGTGTTATATAGTTTGAGAATGAGTGTACTAGAATAATGTAGTAGGCGTGAGGATAGTATGTACTTTTCCCATTTATTGAGTCTTATTCCTATAGTTTGATTTCGAATTGGAGCTTGTACTAGTTCTTATCATTGAAATGAAATAAAGAGTTTGAGATTTATGATCAGTGCAAACTAGTTGTGTTATATGTGATTGCTAGCTAGAGGCTTATTTGCCGACTATTCATGTATCAATGATCGAATAACTCTTCCGCTGCCATGCTTTGGGACGTGACAGTTTAGTGGTATCAGAGACTAAGAACAAATAAGGATTTTAAGTCCAAGGTTTAAGGTATACCCAAACAACTTACGTCATGAATGATTCCTATAAGTCACCCAATGAGTATGGGTAGAGCGAGGGTAAGATTAATTTATAGGCTCACAACACATGCTAAATAAAATGTCCCACTCCTATCTTATACTTCATCAACTAATATAATGATTGGTTGCTGTTTTTGCAGAACCTTCGTTGCAATGGCCCGTAATCAATTGTAAGCTATGCATGAAACTATGGCAGGGCTCAAACATGCCCTATAGAATGTAGTGCAGGTTGAAAACCAAGCTGGAGCCAGAAATGGAACCGATAATTTACACGGTAACTTTAGAAGTCTAAATCCACCCTGATTCTTCGGATCTTCTGACCCGGACGAGGCTAGAAATTGGCAAGAGAAAATGGAAAGAATTTTCCAGGTAATGCAGTGTACTGAAAGGGAGAAGTTGTTACTGGCTACCTTTTAGTTAAACCAAGATGCCAGAGCTTGGTGGAAGGCCATGTTGTCCTATCTACCCAATGTCAATGAACTGGAATGGGTGGAGTTCTTGGGACTATTTAAGGAGAAATATTTCTCTGAGCGAGTGCAAGAAAAGAAGGCAGTTGAGTTTGCCGCACTGAGACAAAGAGGGATGACTGTAGTCGAATATGAGGCCCAATTCTCTCGTCTCGCCCAATATGCCCCACATTTGGTGGGCACTGAGAAGCTGAAGGCACAATGATTCATGAACGGGCTCCGACCCATGTTCATTGAAAAACTTGGACCCCTCAATATCCATACATATACAGATGGTCCAGTGGGCTCAGCTGGTGGAAGACACTATGGAGAAGCTAGAGAATTTCAAGGGTAGACAGACCTAAGGTCAGACAATTGTCAGGAAGGGAGCACCTGATACTACTGAGAGCTTCCGTTACAACAACACCACCAACAACAATCACAAGAAACCGAATATGAGATGAGACACTGGTAGGGACAAGAAAGTCTGGATAGAGGGGAGGGCAATCATCACCAACTGCAAGTTCTATGACAAACTGGGACACCAAGCGGAAGAATGCTGGAAGAAGCTTGGTGTATGCCTGCATTGTGGAGGTCGGGATCACCATATTCCAAATTGTACGATGATGAATGAGCAGCCTGGAAAAGCTCTGATTGTACCTAGGCGTCAAGAATGTTTAAATGTTGTGGTGGAAGCAGAGCTCCTCGAGGAAGGGGGCATGGTTGAAGGTACCATTCTCATTCATTCTCAACCTACTTTCATTCTCATTGATACTGGAGCTACATATTAATTTGTTTCCACTACATTTGCTGCAACTCTACCTGTTAAACTAGTTCCCATGAAATCCAAAATCACTGTAGCATCTCCCCTTGGCTTCAAATCTAAACTTACACATTACCTACCTAGATGTGAAACCATGATTAGAGGGCAGAATCTCATTTCCAATCGCATCTATTTAGATATGAAGGGGTATGACACTATATTTGGTGTCGACTGGTTGATAGAGTACGATGCCGATGTCAATTGTCATCAAAGGAGGGTTACATTTGCAAGACAAAATCTCCCAAAACTATCTTTTCTTGGCATCCGTTACCGCTCACACCCTGTCATTATCTCGTCCCTTAAAGCTCCGAAGCTGATTAACCAGGGTTGTGACACATTCCTAGTTTTAGTCACTACGACTGAGAAGAAGAAACCCACTCTAGAAGAAATTCTCGTAGCCAGTGAATACCCCGATGTTTTCCCAGAAGACTTACCTGAAATACCACCAGAACGGGAGGTAAATTTCACTATCGAATTACTCCCTGGAGCAGTGCCTGTTTCCAAAGCACCGTATCGCGTGTCCCCTATTGAATTGCAGGAGTTGAAGAGGCAAATCCAAGAGTTGTTAGACAAGGGCTTTATCAGACCCAGCACATCCCCATGGGGTGCACCGGTATTGTTCATAAGGAAGAATGATAGATCGATGAGACTCTGCATCGTACTACCGTCAGTTAAATCAACTCACCATCAAGAATAAGTACCCACTGCCCCGCATTGATGAGCTATTTGACCAGATCTCAAGCGCCCAATACTTCTCTAAGATCGACTTGAGGTCTTGTATCATCAATTGCACATTAAGGAGGAGGATATCCAGAAGTCTTCATTTAGAAGCAGATATGGACATTACGAGTTTGTGGTCATGCCATTCGGCTTGTCAAATGCTCCTGCGAATTTTATGCAACTCATGAACAACATATACAGGCCATACTAGGATTAGTTTGTAGTAGTATTCATTGATGATATTCTTATCTACTTCAAGACAAAGGAAAAACATGAAGAACATTTGAGGACTTCTCTACAAGTGCTTAGGGCCAACCGGCTATATGCAAAGTTGAGTAAATGTGATTTCTGGTTAGAGGAGGTCTCATTCCTTAGCCACATTATATCCAAGGAGGGTATTTTTGTAGACCCTTCTAAAGTTGAAGCAGTGAAGAACTTGAATAGACCGACTATTGTATTTGAGATCAGAAGCATTCTGAGACTGGCTGGCTATTATCGATACTTCATCAAGGACTTTTCAAAGATAGTGGTGCCCTTGACCAGACATACAAGAAAAGAGAACCCATTCACATGGACGGACGAATGTGAAAATAGTTTCTTGTCATTGAAAAAACATATAACTTCAGCACCTATGTTGAAATTGCTAGTAGTTGGAGGAAGCTTTGAAGTGTATATAGATGCATCAAGAATCGACCTTGGCTGTGTATTGATGCAGAACGGGAAGGTGATATGCTATGCTTCCAGACAATTGAAGAAACATGAGGACAATTATCTTGTACATGATCTGGAGCTAGCGGCTATAGTCTTCACTCTGAAAATATGGTGTCATTATTTATATGGTGAGAAGTTCATTGTATTTTTTGACCATAAAAAGTTTGAAATATTTGCTTTCTCAGCAGGAGCTAAACATGAGACAACGGAAGTGGTTGGACTACTTGAAAGACTTTGACTTCACTATCTAATATCACCCAGGTAAAGCTAATGCCATGGCAGATGCTCTTAGTAGGAAGCCCATGGCTATCTTATCAAGCCTCATGGTAGGAGAATGGCGGCTACTTGAGGAATTCGCCAAGCTGAACATAGATGTGATGTTAAGGAGAAAGGATGTCAAATTGCTAGTGTTGGAGCATAACCCACTCTACTTGAAGACATCTGAGTACTTAAAGACAAAGATCCTATGCTCATAGAGGTAAAGGCTAACCTGGACCAGAGGCCAGATTTTTCCTTAGCTGAAGAGGATAGGTTACTGTTCCAAGGGAGAGTCTGTGCCCTTGACCATGTAGAGACCAAGAAAGCAATTATGGATGAAGCTCACAAAACTAGGTATACCATTCACCCTGGAACTACTAAAATGTATTAAGAATTAAAAAGATGTTTTTGGTGGCCCAACATGAAGAGGGAGGTGGCGGAATATGTCGCCAAATGCTTCACCAGTCAACAAGTCAAAGTAGAACACTTGCGACCAACAGGTAAACTTAATCACCTAGAGATTCCAACATGGAAATGGGAAGGCGTAAAGGTGGACTTCATCTTCGGATTGCCTAAATCTAGAAGTGGATTCGACGTAATATGGGTGATCGTCAACCGCTTAACCAAATCTGCCCACTTCTTGATAGTTAAGAACAAGTGGGCAGTTGATGTTCAAGCTGCTTTATATGTAAAAGAAATTGTCAAACTACATGGAGTACCTATTGTAATCACGGGGATAGTACGCACCCAATACACACAGACATGTATTAACTATAGGAGCATGGAAAGGGGTGTGATCGCCACCTAACATGTTGCAATATGATAGGAATTAAATGGGCTAACTAAGCTAGGAAAAGGAAAGAGAACACTATACTGACCTAAGGTCGCGACGGAGATCCCGTCGCGATGAGGCTGAAGTCGCGTCTCCCATATGGCTGCATATTTTCTATCACGTCGCCTTCCTTGGTCGTGTTCTCTGTAGTGCGGGAGAAGTGTGGAAGGACCTTCTTCTTGCCCTCCGGCTAGCCAGAGGACAAGAGCTCCTCGTGAGAACGAGTTTGAGTACCTGCCAAAACAACGAAAACAAGGAAGAGAACCCTGTTAGAACATATTAAGTGTAGTATCCATCCAAAAATGAAAAGAAGAGATGAAGCATGATGGGAACGGACCTGGGGGTGGTTTTAAACCCCTTGGGTGTATGGAAAACATAGGAAAGGAAAAGAACATGGATTGCTATCTAATAAGTGATAAAAATGCATGAAGAAGGAAGAAGAAGAGGAGAGGAAGAAAGAGCCCCATGTGGGGAGACTCCCTGGTGCCAAATGATGTCCTCCCTTGGTCCAGAAGCTCCAAGGGTCGCCTCCTCAAACTCCACGCCTTGTGGATAGTGAAATGAGCATGACTTGGTGAAGGGTTGAGGTGAAAAACGAGGAGAATGTGAGGGCTGCGAGGTTAAGTGTTGGTCAGAGGAAATTTTGGCAGCCCTTCGGGGTAAAAACGAGGCTCCCCTTGCTCTGAAGAAAGGGCCTTACTTTTTATAAAGTCTAGAGGGAGAATATCCCATTTTTAAGTGATAAATACCATAATAAAAGGATAACACTCATTAATCTCGTGGATGAGAGTCCTAAGGAGGTTTCAAAGAGTCCCCCATCCCCTAGATGCGCTCAGGAGGGTTGGGAGGTTACATGGGATGGTGATAAGGCCATGAGAGGATAATGTGGAGGTGGTTGCAGAGGCTGTTGTCACGGCTGAAGTTGCGATGCATCGTAGGGACACGACAGTAATGAACGCGACGACCTTACTCATCACGATCATGATGCCATGTGCATGGGCATGCATGGGTTGTCGCAACGGCCAAGGGAGGCGCGAAAAGGATGAACGCGGCACCACGATACCTCGCGTCAATGGAAATCGATTATCCTCAAAATATTGACCAATCACATGGGAGAATAATAGGCATTTAAGGCACATGGACTCTTTAAAAGACAATGGACAGGATATTCATGGAAATTGGGCTGTTAATGGGCTCAAAGCAAGACTAATGATGGGCTCAAAGTAAGTGACCAACTAGGGGCTTACTAAGTTAACAAGAAATGTTGTTCGACTTATAAGCCAGAATCAGATGTCTACAGATTGTCCCTCCTTGACTCCTACTTTGCAAGGGAGCGTAGCGGGAGTGTAGCGGAGGTGTCATGAAGTGATGGCGAAGTGGACTGAAAAGTGGGAGTCAAGGTAAAGAGACACCCGATTCTGGCCAACAAGCAATTGGAATCTTCGTGAAAGCCCCGAGTTAGCTACTCGAGCAGAATGCAAAGAAAAGCACAAGTCTGGACGAGAAGGAGAAAGAAAAGGATGATCAACCCCTCGATTGAGGGGTACCCTAGCCGATTGGCCTGTAGGTTTTGTTTTGGAGGGACATGTGCGTGCCAGGCAGGTAACTCATGACTCTGTCCTGGGAGCGGTTCGCTACCAAAACAAATCAAAAGAGTAAGATGAAAATTGGATAGAGAACCCAGACAGTGAAGTTCTTTAACAAACTGACAAGAGCAACTTGCTCGGAGACAAACTTTCCGATTCGGAGTGGAATAGGATTTCTTGCTTGAAACATGAAGAATGATTGGGCACTCAACAAGGGCTCACTATTAGCCATGGATAAGCTATGAAAGCTCAAAGACCTACATGATGCATGCTGGGCTAAAAGAAAGGAAATCATCAAAACAAATGCAAAGAAAAAGATGAAATAGAAAATAGATCAAGGATAATAATGCTAATCCGAAGTAAGAGCGGGTCAAGAAACTACCTGCAACCGCAGTGTAGGCCTGAATCCATCGTCCCCCGAACTTAATCAACCTAACGGTCTATCCAACGATTAACAATGTGCACATAGATTATCACTATTTTGGTAAAAGGGAACTCAAATCCCAGAGCACATTGAGAACAAGCCGGTCCTTGAAGCGATATAATAAATAGAATACCATATAATAATGCGAGGAGTAAAGATAGAAATACATTACCTGACTTACCTGCGACGTTCCTTCTTTTGTGATTTTTTGATTTTTTGTTTTTGTTTTTGTTTTTGTTTTATTTAACAAAGCAAAGCAATAACGGCACAATGACAACACATATATACATTCAAACAACCAAATAAGGACACCAAGTAAGCACAGACACAAAAAAATAACACTTAAGAAAAGAGATGACACATCTGGGGGTCGCGACATAATTGCGACATCCCGCCATGTCGCGACCTGGACGCGGCATATCGCGGCGTTGCGACACAAACAAAAACAAAAAAAACACAGAAATCTGTGTTTATCTCTATCCTAACACTCCTAGACTCCTAATGGGACCCCTAAACCTCTTCTTATCTTATCCTAATACTTAGTTATGTGATTGGGATGGGTTAGTCTCCCTTAGAGCTCTATAAATAGGGCTGCTTAGGGTGCTAATCCAATAGCTCTCTCTCTCTCTCTCTTAAGTCTTCTTTGATTTTCTCTTTCCTACAGCTATGAAGAGAACCTTTGCTGCCTTCCAAGAGGACATCCTATCTTATGTCGGTCCCAAGGCGCACTGGGAATCTCATGCGGAGCTCCAGCGCCTCTCTTTGTTACTCGGGCACATATGCTCCCGCCCAAATCTTCAAGTAAGCAATGTTCTCTCTAGCTTTTCTCCTTACACTCTTCCACTTCTTCTTCTCCTCTATTCTTAGCCTCCTCTCTTCATTATCTTCCACATCAGATTCTCCCAGGCCACAGGAGATTCTTCAAGGTGCCTTGGCTAACCCTAATGATAGAGATCCTTCCTCTTTCTTCTACCCGTCATCTACGTGAATGGGGGCTCTCCAGTGTGCTTGTGCTAGCCAAACAATACCACAAGATCATGCACATGTGGGACAACATCATGGCATTGGCGGAGCTGTGGCACCCCCAGACGCACACCTTCGTCTTCCCTGGGTTTGAAGCAACCATCCTGTGGAGGAGTTGGAGGTAATGCTGGGACTTCCAAAGTACCAAAGGGGGAGGAGGTTGCTCTTTCTTACACCGTGGCATCAATCAACACATGGGGAATACTGGGGAGATTACCACTAAGAAGACTGATCTACATAGTATTACTAGCCGGAACAATGTGCACCTCCTCCCCATTGCTCAGTGGGTCATCTCTCTATGCAAGCGCAAGACTGGGAATTACCTTGCCATTGCCAAAGCTGCCGCCATCTATATTTGTGGCGTCATTCTTTTCCCCGCCGAGGACGGAGCCATCTCCTTTTCCAACCTGAGCATAATTGACTCTATCTCCGAGGGTATGTATATTGGACAAGCAGTTCTTGGCTATTTGTATGCTGGCCTCTCTTCTGTAGCCACCGGTGGACCATTCTATGGCTCTGTTGTCGCTCTCGAGCTCTGGATGGCCATTCATATACAGTTCCGGGGGATGGACACCCTCTCCACTAAGTGCAAGACAATGCTACACCATCCACTGGCTTTTGTGGGTGCGCCTTTCTACATGACACCACAGGCATGGTGCAAGACGGCTCAGGTGAAGGGACTGACAGGCTGGTGCAATTACTTCAAGAACATGACTACGATGGGGTTTCATATGCACCCCCGCTTCCTCCACAATAGGATGATCTACCTACCATAGTGTCCCGGACTGGCACTTCGACTTCTGGGCAATGAAGCCTTGGTCCAATAGAACCCGGACCGCTGTTACTTGCAGTGTGGTGCAACACGCACAGTGATCCCCCGACTCTCGCACTATCCACCTATTTAGGTGCGGAAGATGGATGATGCTCAGGATGAACAGGATGTGCGGAGTGCCATCGTCCATTGGGAAGGGTGTGCTACAGGTCTTATCCAGGAGGAGGTGGAGGAGGATGAAGACGTGATGTAGGAGTACCTCGAATCACTGAAGGAGATTTGTCCAGTAGCATAGGGGCTTGAGAATGATGAGATTGATATAGATATGATGTATCAGATGGTAATTAGGGCAAAAACTTGCATTTGATTGACTGTAGGGACAATGAAGCAATGTAATTTGATGATTTAATGAATAAAACAGAGTTTTACCCTCTGCGCATTGTGTTCTGTTTGAAACGCGACTCGCAGAGATGACGCCTTAAGAACGCGACGCTGCGGGGCATCGCTACAAGGTCATGACCCACTGCCTTCACGCGAAAATATCGCGGTGTCCATGAGTGTCGCATCTCAACCCGGCGATTCAAAATGTAGACCGCCCATTCTCCCTTTCCCCTCATGCTCACATCTCTCTCTGTCTCCCTTCCTGTAGCGAAACCTCACTCTCTCTTGCACTCTCCCTATTTCTCTTTTCACTCTCCCCCATTCCCTGGCGATGGAAGGCAATAGTAAAGGCGGTGGTGAAGGTGAAGGATGAAGGAAGTGCCCCATGACGAGAGGTGCTTTTCGGCAGCGGGAGAAGGCGCCTCCGATCGAGGAGGAAGTCGCGGATATGGAGATGGAGGAAGAGGATGCCCCGATGGACATAGAGGCGGTGGCGAGAGCCCGGGAGAAAGCAACAAAGACGGTAAGCCTCGGCACCCAAAACCCTTGGTTTTTAGCATGTGGATGGATGAGAGAGCCCTGAGGGCTCCAATGTAGGGTGTGACGCCCAAGGGAACGGTCGTCGGACAAAAGAAAGTCTGGTCGGTTTGTGTCTGAGAACGCGATGGCCAAACGTGTCGCGATACCAGCTATCGCGACGTGGGCCAAACCGTGACATAATCACGTCACATCGTAGCAATGTGATATGGTCGTGGTGCCATGAGAAAGCACGACAGGGTCACATCGCATCATGGTGACATGACAAGGTCGCGTCATGGACGGCTGGCGCGATCTTAGCCAAAAGAACCAGAAAGGGGAATTTGAACTAACCTTTCTTCTGGAAATGATTTGACTTTCTTTGTAGGGGGAAATGAGGGCCCGGGTTTCTTAGCTCCTTGTGTTGGCAGTCTATCTAGCTTTTTCGACCTTTCAGAGAAATAGGTTAGAGGACATGGGTTTTGGGGAAGTCTTGAGAATGGATAGGATGAGGCCAGATCCCACTCTTACCCAGGCCCTGCGTAGCAGGTGGGATGTGGAGGTGACTACCTTCATATTCCCATGGGGTCATATGATCCCCAGCCTCGAGGAGGTGAGCCGGATTACAGGGTTGAGGGTGTATGGGCGCCCAGTGAGCGGGTTCACGTACCCCGGGTATAGAGAGCTAGCCCATAGACCTCTAGGTTTGACTGTAGAGGCGAGGTCTTCCCTTGTCCCTAGAGTTGCACTGCAGGAGAGCTTAAGGTTGTATGATGTGGGCAAGCAAGTGGGAGAGACGGTAGACCGGCAGCTGCAGAGGTTGACCCGAGGATGTCGGCCAGTGCTGGCGGAGGAGCCTGGGGCAGAGGTAGACGTGGACCTGCGTCGCTTCCTCATCCTTTTCCTAGGCAGACTCTTGTTTGCCACGATGGGTGACGCGGTCCACTGCCGGTTCCTGCCGCTCCTAGAGGACCTAGACGAGGTGGGCGACTACGCTTGGGGGGCCGCATTCCTAGCACATCAGTTTGACAGTTTGAGCGCCTATGAGCGACAGACATCCACTAGCGGGTTCTTCCCGTTCCTTCAGGTACTCTTCTCTCCTTTGTGCCTTTACTTACTGCACTTTGATATGGCTTGAGATTTGACTTATTTCACGCTTTTGCAAGTTTGGGCTTACCTCCACCTCCCTAACCTAAGGAGAGGGATCCTAGCGCGATCGGGCCTTGTGCCCATAGCCCGTTGCTAGGATTCTCGTCGCGATACTCATACATTGGAGGACCAGCTGGCGTCCATCTAGGATGAGATCGACACCTACCCTCAGCTAGATGTGAGTAATCTACCCTTCTCTCTAAATTTGATGATTTAAATTAACTGCTTGGCTACTAAACATATGCTTTTGTTGTGCAGGTGTTGTGGCAGCCATATCTTGAGGAGGGAGATGAGGGACAGCCTTGGTTGGTGCAGGCCCGCCCCTACTTTGGTAGGTTAGTGTGGGTGCATGCACTCAACCTCGTGCTACCTCTGCACTTGTTCTTGACTCAGAGGTCGCTCGGCCTACGCCAGAGTGCAGTGGAGTTCCCCAGCCGAGACCGGACCGCTAGGCCTGGTCGGAGCTTCGGGGACTTCATGACACAACGGACTGGCGAGTGCGGGCCAAGGAGCAGATCGACAACTCGGAGCGGAAGGGCAAGCAGGTCCGGTCGGAGGCCAAATCCGACGACGTGTACTTACAGGCATTCACTCTAAAGTACGGTGCGAGGGTCTACCGCGGCAGGAGGCGTCAGGTAAAACCCATAAACTCAAACACAGTGAAATTGATCTTTATTTGAATTGAACTGACATATTTGAATTGTAGATTGACATGGCTGGGGAGATTGCCTCACTACAAGCCCTGCTACACTCTGCTGTGCAGGACCGGGTGGCGGCTCAGCTCCTAGTCGGATCTGGAGGACCGACTGGTGGCCGCAGTGAGGAGGGCTGAGGAGACACAAACTGAGCTGGCCGAACGGTTAAGTACGACATTGTCTTTAATTTAAAGATTGTTTAAACATGGTATTGAGTTGAATTCTTTTGCAGGAGAGGGAACTGAAGACCGCCACTGACCGCGCATCCCAGCTTCAGGGACAGGTTGATGCCACCACGGGCGAGAGGGACTGACTGCATATCTGGGCGGAGGCAGCGGAGCTACTGGTGGCGGAGACAATGCGAGAGCTGGCGACACTGCGGGACCAGGGGTCGTTAGTGGACCAGACGAAGATGGTGAGGCTGCGTACCGAGGTGACGGCGCAACAGATTAGGATATACGTGCTCCGAGGTCTAGTGACGACCCTAGGCCAGGCGGCTTGGAGTAGGAGTAGGAGTAGGACAAATGTGAGCGGGGCGAGCAGTGCCTCCGTCAGACAGTATCTAGCAGGTTCCTCCAGTCGTAGGAGGAACGAGGAGGAGGAGAGACGCCGTCGTGGCGAGGCGAGCGCTCAGAGTGGTAGGGGTGGTGGAGAGATGCCACCACCTCCAGAGAGGCAGGAGGGATCCGGGGAGAGTGTTGGTGGACAGTGAGGAGCTTGTGAGCCACCTCCCCTTATCTTTGTACATATGATTTATCACTTAGTGGATCTTTTATGTTATGTCAATGCTTGTGAAATGAATGATTTTGCAATTGACACGCGTGTGAGATGAGATCCGAATGTGAGATTGAGGGAGATCCGAACACAAGAGAGGGAGAGAACGAGAGTACTCCGAGTACATAGATGAGCTTATCCCAAAATTCGTTGTTTCTGTACACTTAACAAAGCAAGTTAGATCTGTTCTTTGGCTCAGCCTCTTGCGGTAAGTAAAAATGATCTTATCTTCGTAATTGTCAAGGGGCTGAGCCTTATTCAAATAGACCATAAATAAATGAAAACAATGCATGCAAAAGGAAAGTGATATATACAGACCATTTTTGGGGGCTTTTCAGGATTTTCTATTTTTTATTTTTGGAATTTTTTGATTTTTTTGGATTATGAGATTTTTCTGATTTTTTTTTTGGATTTTGGGATTTTTCTGATTTTTTTGGATTTTTGGAATTTTCTGATTTTTTAGATTTTGGGATTTTCTATTTTTTTTTTTGGATTTTGGGATTTTTCTGATTTTTTTGGATTTTGATTTTTATGATTTTCTTAGATTTTGGGATTTTCTGATTTTTTTTTTGAGATTTTCAAATAACGACATCTTTTGCTCTTGAGTGATGGGCTATGGATCTTTTTCCTCTCTTATGTTTGCCAAACAACCTCTATGTGCAGTGCGCATTTGTTTTTAACTTCTCTATGGCTGCTTGCCCTAGTCATTAGCGTTCTAGCATAGATCAGGTACGGGGTTCTTCAGTCATTAATGGGGATAAGAAGACTTAAAGGAGACAAGACTTGAACTTGGTGCTTGGGAGACTGACTTGTATGACTCGCAAAGGTGTATCTCATATGGAATCCATCTGTTGTCCAGAGACTTTGTGGTCATTATTTCACCCGGGGCATGCATACGACCGGGCTCAAGGGCGTCCCGCGGGGAATTGTACTACCACTCTTTGACATGCCCCTGTTTTCAAATTTTTTACTTCATATTCTTTTCAATTTTAACTTTATTCTTCTCTCCTCTCTTTCTTTTGAACAGACCGTCTCTCTTTGAGACTTCAAGCATATGAGCTACACCTTGCTAAGTCCTTAAGTTAGTGTCCTTCTGCCCCTAGACTTTGTCCGAGCAAGAGGAGAATTGACCTTTGCGCCCCATACTAGGGCAAGGCAGGAACACTATCAACTAAAGACAAGTTAGCCTTGTGGTGCCGTGTGGTGTGTGTGACTGAGCATAAGGGTTGTTTGACAACAAATGAAAGGAAGTAAGACATATAGCTACTAACATTCTTTTGCAAAACAATGTCGTTATTGAAAACCTTTTATTAAGGGTAGAATCTTTTAAGATATATCCTATTCCACGGGTGAGAAAGCTCCTCACCATTGGCATTGACTAACCTGTACGCGTTTCCAGGGTACACTTCCTTAACAACATACAACCCTTCCCAGTTTGGTTGCAATTTTGACCTAGGAGTCCCAGGTTTTATGAAAATTCGCTTCAAAACCATGTCTCCTTCTTGGAATTTGCGCTTAATTACTTTCTTTTGAAAAGATCTTGAGAGTCTATTTTGATAAGAGAGTACATGACCGGCTGCGGCTAGGCACCGTTCGTCTAGGAGTTCTAGCTTTGTAAGTAACGCCTCTCGACGTTCGTCGGGATTAAGTTCTTTGTCTAGCTAAACACTTAGTGAAGGAATGAGGATCTCATTTGGACATACCGCCTCCATCCCATAAGTAAGCGAAAAGGGAGTTTGCCCAGTGGGCGTGCGGACGGAGGTGCGGTAGGCCCATAGAGTCTCAATCAATTTCTCAGGCCAATCAACGAACTTATGAGACTTACAAGTTTTCATTAGAATTTTCAAAAGTGTTTTATTTGTGGCTTCGGCTTGGCCGTTGCCCTGTTGATAGTATGGAGATGAATGATACAAGGAAATGTTGAATTTCTTACATAGGTCGTGAAGCCCTTGTGATATGAACTGAGGTCTGTTGTCGGTGATGAAGCTGCTTGGTACTCCAAACCGCGAGATAATGTTCTTCATGAAGAACCTGCACATGGTCGAGCCTTTGATTTCTGCAAACGCCTCAGCCTCGGCCAACTTGGTAAAGTACTCAGTGGCAGTAAGAATGATAGATTTTTGTTTCACTTGAGCATTAGGATCACCAAGAGGCCCAATGATATCAAAAGCCCACATGGATAAAGGCCAAGGGGAAGATAGCGGATGCAAAGAGGAAGATGGAGCATGGATTTTATCGGCATGGACTTGGCACTTGACGCATCTACGAATGTAGATGGCACAATCTTCTTCTAGGGTTTGCCAGTAGTAGCCCTGCCTAAGAATCTTCTTAGCCAACATTTGACTATTCACATGCCCACCACATTCACTAAAATGAGATCCTTCTACCACTTTCCAGGCTTCTTCATCTGACAAGCATCTGAGGAGCATTCCATTTAGAGCACGTCTGTACAACACCTCTCCGACAATGGTATATCTTAACGTCGTTCTACAGATGGCTCGCCTATCCTCAGCTTTAGCTTCTTCTGGGAAGGTACCATCTTTGCAATACTGCTCAATTTCATGGTACCACGGTCTTTCTTCCGCCAATATTTCTCCTAGCTCTAAGAGCAAAACTTCCTTCACTTCACTTTTCTCTGCCTTTAATACCAACAAACTCCTGAGGTTAATGAACCAAGGATCTTGAGTGGAGGGCGCTTCTAACCTCTGGACAGTGATTGTCTCAGTGCTGCGGCTAAGAGGGAAGGAGAGAAAGGAGGCCAGGGATGCCAGGGCATTGGCCAGGATATTCTGAGAGCGAGGGGTATGAATATAGATGAGCTTGCGGAACTGCTTGGCTAGGAGCGTGACCAGATCATGATAAGTCTTGGCTTGGGGTCACGAGTGCGGTGGGTAGAAAGGGCTTGCTGAAGAACAAGTTGAGAGTCTCCTATGATCTTGAGATGGCGTGCGCCTAAAAGATAGGCAAGCTTAAGACCGAATAGGAGAGCCTCATACTCGGAGACATTGTTGGTGGTAGGGAACTGGAGTTGATATGCAAGTGGAATGGTGATCCCTTCTGGGGTGAGCAAGACAACACCTATGCCCCGTCCCCTAGAATTGAGAGCCCCTTCAAAGTGAAGCGACCAGAAGGGATCGCGAGAGATGAGTGACAGGTTTTCATCATGGAAATCCTCTTGAACCGTGTCACTGTGAGGAAGAGGAAGGTGAGCAAGGTTCTTGGCAATGGCATACCCTTTAATAGCCTTCTGGACTACAAAGGTGATATCGAATTGAGACAAGAAGCTTTGCCAACGTGCTAATCTGTCGGCGAGGATTGGCTTCTCTAGGAGATGCCTAATAGGGTCCATTCTAGAAATCAAGCTCACCTTATGGGCTAGGAAATAGTGCTTCAATTTCTGCACTACCAATACTAGTGCTGCACAAGTTTTCTCCATTGTGGTAAGTTTGAGCTCAAAGGATTCAAGAGCCTAGATAGGTAGTAGACTACCCTTTCTTTGCCAGAGTCATCATGTTGAGTGAGGACAGCTCCTAGGGAGTCCTCAATTGTAGACAGATATAGGATTAAGGGTTTCCCAGGGACAGGCGCCTGCAGCACGGGCGGATTCATTAAATAACTCGTCAGTTCATCGAAGGCCTCTTGACACTTAGCATTCCACTCAAATTTGGCCCCTCCTTTTAATAGTTCATAGAAAGGGCGACATCTTTGAGAGTGCTGAGATATGAATCTACTTATGAACTGTAGCCGACCAATCAAACCTCGAAGCTCAGATATGTTCTTAGGAGGAGGCATCTCATTGATTGTCACGTCCCGAGAATTACGCAGCGGATATTAGTTCGAATAATTCTAGTCGATACCCGAGACGTGAACAGTCGGGAAATAAGCCTCTAGCTAGCACACACTAAGTGTTTAACAACACAACATCATCATAGGGCCCAAATGTTGAACTCAATATAAATTGCATTCAAATCTCAACTTATTGTATTCAAAATGGAAACTAATACAGGACTAAGACTTAATAAAAGGGAAATTACATAATACCTCACTTCCTACTACATTGTTCTAACACTCAAAATAAACTAACTATAGATAGACTCATAATTGGAACGCTCATCACTCGGACGCATTCCCATCCTCGACTTGCTCTTCCTCTTGAACTTCATAGTCACCTAGATTGGGTAGAAGTAGGGAATTAGCAAACTAGCCCAGTAGGATTTATATCTCAATGTGCGGGTAATGATATAAGTGATTAACAGTTTAGAACTAGGTAAGCACGATGAATGTCATGATATGCATGTACGGATAAAACTCATTAAAACTTGATACATGAACAAGCTAGAGAGAGAGTGATTGTGATAGAGAAAGAATATAACGAGCAATATAATGTCAAAAGTGAGGTTTGTAACAAGCACGCAAGATATCATGTCAATTGCAATAAATGCAAGATGGCCATATCACGCAAGCAAGCAAGAATGTACGAGCACGATAATGTAGCACTAATCAGGTACATAGACACTAATGTACACCAAGAAAAGATCCATCAAGAATGTACACTAGACACGTGTATGTGGGTGTATTCTATCATTCAACAAGCAAGCAAGACTCCCAGCGCAGATGCAACGCCAGTAATCATTATACCCCATTGTTAACAGTATATTTATGACTCTCCGTCATTGGGGCTAGACTGGAGCCTTGGACACTCTCCGTGCATGGTCAAATCTCATGTACAATTTTAAAGTTAGATACCCACAGTCATTAATAATGGCCAATGAGAGTTTCAATAAGTAAGCATGTGTAATGTCATGTTCATGATGATGATGGGAACAAGTAATAAGTAATTGAACATGATTTCATGATAACAATGGTCAAGAGATAAATTTGGCAGCATAACAGCATGATTTATACTTTAGTTAGATCTTTACATTAATGGCTTTACTCTAGATTGTAAATCACACTCATGAGAACAAGGAGAGAAAGGAAGTGCACGCTATCTCTAGGGAACTTCAATGGTACAACCAACTCATCGGCCATGTGGGAATCCATGGTCAGAGTAGATTTACGGAGGCCTTGGAAAAAAGGTCACTAGTCTACCGATTCGGAATGACCGGTAGAGAGCTTCCAAATTCCCAAGAAAGGGCTGCCTAACAGTGCAAGTGTGTAGTGATGTACGCATCTCAATCCACAACCTTAGTTTTAAACTTGCGGAAAAACTTAACATGAAGGCACGAATTGAACAATGCATTTAACTACACATGGTTTGCAAGATTTTAAGAATAATAATATCATTTAAAACATGGTAGAATAATGGAAAGATTGAATCACAAGTTGCATGAATGGATCAAAACATTTTAAGAGCAATTAGAATAACCTTCATGTAATTAAAAGTTTTAAAGGGTTAACCACTTTTAAGCCATTAAATAACCATCATGCCATGATCAGCCCTGTGACATGTGAATTACATGCTAAAAAAATCATATTTAAACAGACCTCAAGTATAGTGGTAAGATTTTCAAGAAAATAAGTGGTTTCATGTAAAAATCCTGAGATCGCGACGGACACTTGTAAAGGTCGCGACGGGGTCAGATCAGAACGCGACAAGGGATGTGAAGAACGCTACAAGGTAGTCAGAACAGGCAGAGAGATAGCGACGGGGCACTCGTCGCATTCAGAACCAAATGGGTTTGCTGTCGTGACAAGACCTCAGAACGCGGCCTATCGGTCCATCGCGTTCACAGGGTCTCTACGCCTGAATCCGACAGAGAAAGGACAAGCTTTGGATTGCGGACTAGACTTTCCCTATTTTGACATAGGTTGTTCTAAAATTAAGAACAAATTGTACAGTGCATGAAAAATCACAAAACTAGTTTTAAACCAACCTAGACATACAAGGGTGCTTCCAGTAAATCGGAATTAGAAAACAAGGATGGTTTCGACAGGCTTTAATCAAGTAACACAAACGTAAAACCAAGTGCAACCTGAAAACATAGTATCATGCAGTGACCCTTTCCATACTTATCACTCTCTAACTATTGACATTTAGACAAAATGTTCACACGAGACATGACTAGGACAAATAGTAGAACAACTTTCATGCTGTGGGTTTGCTCTAATTTAGTCTTGAATCACATGCAACATATAAAGAATGGAAAAGCCTTGACAGTGTGCAACTTGGGAAGGAAAATGTATAACTCGAAATATACTTATTGGAATTTGATGAAACCAGTGGGAAATGAAAGTTAACTTGATGCTCTACACATTGGTATAGGATATGTTAAGGTTTGGCCTGAGAAAACCTACCTTCTGGGTTGAAGAAGTCCCATTTTTTCAGAAAACCTGTGTTCAGACCACTTGGAGGAAAACACTTAATACTCCGTGTATACTGCATGGATGTTGGTCATTCCACTTGGTTAGAACGTAGATGACCCTCTTTCCAGGGATATAGGCCTTGCAAGGTTTGGTTATGTTTTGACTCACCTTTGGTCAATTCAAGTGGACGGTTTGTGCAGGTCGCAGCAGATGAGAAGGGAAGAAGATGAGCTTCTTGTGGCGCTCCACAGCTCTCTCAGCCACGAAGAGCTTCTTCACACGACCCTAGAAAGTTCTAAAACTCATCCCTATGGTTTGGTGAAGAGTATTTAAGCAACCATGGTGTTTAGGAGTCCTATTATGACTAGGAAAGCCAAGTTGCGGTTTTGACATGTTAGTTTTCTATTTTTGAGGATTTCTTCCTCCCTTGAGTGTGAGGATTTAGGAAACCTCCCACCATAGTTAGCATGAATTTGGGTTGCCAAAAATGCATGATTGCATCACAATTTAACTCAAATTGCCTCTTTCTAATTTCAGCCTATTTAGAGTTACAAATTTCTATGCATTTTCTTGCTTCATTTGATGTTTGGGCCAAATGATGTCCATTGGCCCAATATTATATTGGGTCATTATATATAATGTTAGAAGTCTCTCCATATATTTTTATTAATTTATAGTTGCGTCGTATTTTCGTGTTAACGGGTTTCCGACTTGTTTCCCAATTTGGATAATAGATCACAATAACTCTTAAACCTAGCCTAAATGATTTTTATTGACCCAAATTTCTTGATGGGTCATTAGAGGATATTATTTGAAGTCCATATATGATTTTTATTTAATTTTCTGACTCATCCAAGTACGTGTGATAACGATTTGACGACTTATTTATGAATTACGATAATAAGCCACAAAATACTTTAAACATGGCTAATCCAATTTTTCTTGGCATAAATTTCTTTGTGGACCATTTAGTAATAATGTTTAGGGTTTATTTATAATTTTTATGGAGTTTTCTGATGTGTTTTAGCACATACGATAATGATACGTATGTTTTTAAATACTCTTGTTTATAGAAATTATTTATTTTCATTTATTTAAATTTTTATGTAATTAAAAGTTCCGAGGTGCTACATTGATTGCCTTGGCCTTGTGTGGGTCTATTTGAATCCCCCGTTTGCTGACTATGAAACCTAGCAATTTGCCTAAAGAAAACCAAAACATGCACTTCTTTGGATTCATCTTCAATTGATATTCTTGTGCACGGCGGAATACTATGGCAAGCACAGAGGAGTGTTCTCTTTGAGTCCGAGACTTCACCACAATCTCATCCTCGTATACCTCAACATCAATATGAATCATATTGTGGAAGATAGCTAACATTGCCCTTTGATAAGTGGCAACGCCATTCTTCAATCCAAATGGCATGACCACGTAGCAATAGGTTCCCCAGGGCATGGTGAAGGAGGTTTTCTCTTGGTCCTCTGGGGCTAGACGGATATGATTATAGCCTGAGTACCCATCCATGAATGATAGAGTCTCATACCCAACGGTATTATCAATCATTACATTCAAATGAGGTAAAGGAAAATCATCCTTTCGACATGCCCTATTCGGGTCCTGGAAGTCTATGCAAATTCGCACTCTTCCGTCTTTCTTCATTACCGGGACTATGTTGGCCACCCACAAAGGATAGAGGACTACACGGATGAACTTAGCTTTGTGTAGCTTGTCAATCTCCTCTTTCATCTTCAAAGCAATGTGGGGGAGGAAACGCCTTAGTTTCTGCTTAACGGCAACTACCCCTAGCTTCAGGATCAACCTATGTTCCACTAACTCGGTCAATGCCGAGCATGTCATCATAAGACTAGGCAAAAGAATCCTTGAACTCCCTTAGCATTTCTATGAGCGCCTCTTCTTTCTCAGAAGGGAGACTGGAAGCTATAGTAGGAGCCTGGGATTTTCTTCAATTCTAACATTTACCTCTTTGGTGGGTTCGTCTACTGCCGAGGTGGGCTCATCAATCTTCTCATGCCACTCGCATACATCTCGGCAACGTCCTCTATTTCACAATCCTTTTCATCCACTGGTGATCCTCGGCTAAAATCTCATAAACACCAATTCGTCGTCTAGCCCTTCCTCCTTGTGCTGAGCTTCTATGTTCAGGATTACAGCTTCTCTGGCGAACTCTTCGACAGCTAAAAGAGCGCCACACCTTTGTACCAGATCTAGCAGATACCTACGGGGTATGCCACTACCCTTCTTCTTCCTAGATGGGGACGGGGACTTGATAGATCCTACCCCTGAATCTAAAGTAGGTTTGGTATTTATAGAAGGCTCTGGAGAAGTGTCCAGAAGTTTATTGAAATGGAAAGGAACAGGTGTGGCAGGGCCGCAAAAACCCTCCGATGGGTCTGGAGGAAGAGGCGGCCACCCGAGCTTAGGGTGCCTGCAACAGAGTCGGGGGGCAGGGGAACAGAAGGCCCCTCACCCAAGTTGCCCAGAGTGACCATGGCGGTCGCGGAGAAGACCGCAGCTTCGGTAGAAGGAGAAATGTGAGGATCGCCTCCAATGAGGAAGGGGGTGATGGGGATCGCCGTCAAAGCAGAGAGGAGCGCGGGGGGGGGGGGGGGTGACGGGGATCGCCGTCAAAGCAAAGAGGAGCACGGGGATCGCCGTCAAGAGCAAGGGAATTTGACAGCAGAAGGCAGAAAGTGGGGAATAACAGGGATCTCCATCATGAGTCATGATGGAGGTGGGATCCATGCTTGGAAGGAGGGGGAGGATGAGGATCGCCGTCTAATGAAGGAGGGAAAGCAAAGATGGGGATGTCCGTCTGAGGAAAAGGGGAAGGAAGAATGGGGATCACCATCCGAAGAAGAGGGAAAGGAAAGACGGGGTTCGCCGTCCAAGGAAGGGGAAGGAAAGACGGGGATCGTCATCCGATTGCAAGGAAGACTGGAGAGGAAAGCATTTTTTTATTATTATTATTTTTTACTAAGGAAAGTGATCTACATGAGGAGGTGTCGAGAAAAGGATAGAACCGAGCCACTAAAGAAGATAAGGAGAGGGATGAGGGAACGGTCAAAGCTTTGAGGGCGTCAGGGGAGAGTTGGAGAATAGAGGGGGGAGGAGGGATGGAGTCAAACTTATAAACAAGGATGGATGTCACAAATGGTTGGAAGGCCCGGAAAACCCTAGTCAGAACTCTTCTGTCAAATCGGTGAGGTTTACCACTTCAAACTCTTCACCAAATCCAAGCAACTGTCACTTGGTGGTGGTTGCTGATGTTGACTATGCTGCTGGGGACTGCGTGGTTCTGTCTTCGCTAAATAGGTGGCCGACTGTTGTCACAAGGTCTTCTAGATCAGATCCTTCTGCCTCAGCTGTGATGCTGACCTCCTTGAATAAAAGGCTAACCGCTGTGACTGGGTCTTCAACATCTGGTTCTCCCACTTCCATGTCTTCGGGCTTTCTCTTTTTGCTGGGCCTCTGGGCCTCCAGGACTTGATATGCTGACAATATTGCTTCTACCGTGACAGTGTCATAACTGGTTGTGTGGGCCCTCTGACAAAATGGTCATATAGCTCCAGGTAAGGTAGAGGCTCTTGGTTTGATTTTTGATGAGGGTGACGTCCAGGACTTAGTTCCTCTTGATACCCAAGGCTGAGTCCTCCATTGAAGGCACCGAGACCCTTCCCTGGATGATATCCATTCTAGCCATAATATTCCAGCCTTTGGTGTTTGTCAGTATGCGCTTCTTAATAACAGCCACGGAAGGTGACACAATCTGACGGTTGCTTGAAAATGTCTAGGCCCAAGGAAAATTCACATCAAGTACTTACATAACAGGCTTGTTAGATGGCCAGATTGACGGCATGATTTTCTCGATGGCCTCTACCGTGTGAGTTGTTGCTACACTCTTAACCTTCACTATCCACCCTTGGAAGGGGAATTTCAAACACTGATGGGCTGTGGATGGCACTGAAAGATTGCGGAATTCTGTATATGGTAATCTAGAATGGGGGTTGAATAGATTACTGTCAATTAAAAAGTTCTTATCACCTTCTTTTCTCAAAGACACAGACTCTGAAAATTGTAACCGAGTTTAAACTAAACTTTGATGTGTGTAACTTGACAATGGATAGAGAAAACATGTATCAGACGTGTGTAGAGACACCGTGCCTACCAAACATTTAACGTAGAACGTTCAACCATAGGACACGAGTTTTACGTGGTTCGGAGCACACACCTTGTGTATCCTTCGTCCACGGTCCACACACACACGTAGAAAAGACTACTTATGAGCTAGTTCAACGACAAAAACTCACACACACACACAGTTGTCTGATGTAAGCCACGATCAGAACAACACAACCACGTGAATCAAGCACAAGGACTGCTTGAGACACCACCACACACACAGATATGTAAAAACCAAACAGGGAAGAGTTTCTGAGTTGAACACAAATCCTGATAAAGAACTCTTCTGATGAACGTCTGGATGGACTTCAAGCTTCGTCTTGAGGGACACAACTTGATGGAGAGGCTTGAATCCACGACGATCAGACTTCAGTACTGCTGATCAACAGTTGGTTCAATCTCTGAACAGTAGGGTGAAGCAGAGCAGCACAACACCTCTTGTTCTTGGACTTTCTCTAGGGTTTTTGGTGGTGGCTGCTTCTGTACATATTACCTTCAAAAGATAGCTTATATAGTGGTGTCCACATATTGAGAGACGTGGTAGTTGGAACCACCATGTTTGGCAACTTAAAAACTTTCTGAATCTGAAGGTTTTCTTCGTCTGTCGACAACACTGGGTGCTCCTGTCGACATGGAGCTCGGGAGACAGTTTCCTGTCAAAGGGTGTCGACAGGCGACACTGGTGCTATCGACAGGCACTCCTGTCCTGAGGTATGGCTTTCTGGCCTGTATGCATCTGTCGACAGGGGCCTTTCTGGTTGTCGACAGTACCTATTTTTCTTGCTTTTCTTGATCTTCTGAACCTTGTTTTGATAATGTCTTGCATAGTATCTCACCTACATAAAAGAACTTAGTTAGGGAGATATATGATATATAAATGATCAATTAAACATGTTTGTTTCATTTGCATTCCAAGAGTCATTATCATCAAGTTTCATTACTTAACACTCACACAAATTTGTCCATGAAATGTTCATGCTCATCATCAAAAATAAAGATGTGATTTGTTGGCTTAGCATTCTCATTAAGCATTCAACATATGAGAACTCAACATTCTCCCCATTTTTGATGATGACAAAATTTTCAAATTGAGCTACAATTTTTCAACAATTTTTTAATTCATTTTTCCATGTATTGCAGGTATTGCTCAATTGATTTCTCCCCCTTTTGACAACATCCAAAAAAAAGGCATGCCATTGTATCGATCAATGTAACAGGAAGAGAAATTGTGCTTTCATTAAAGAGTAGGCATTACACAATAGCACAATGAACAAGATGACAAAATGCAAATCAAGTAAACAACATGACTCTGAAAGCAAAAGACAATAGCAAGATGTGGACTAAAGACATCTAAGACACCTAGACCCTCTAAGCATCATCAGGACCAGGTGGGGCAGGTGCCTGACGATCCTCTTGAACATGGGAGGAGAGCCTAGTAAGCCTGAGCTGGATCTGGACATGAGAGTCAGCCAGTGCTTCAATATTAGTGTCTATTGTGTCCAATCAGTCATTCAACATAGCACAGCCGGTAGACATCTGAACTTGTAACTGAGCTATGAGATCTCTGATGGAAGGCTCAGTAGTGGTGTCTCCAGCAGCAATGCTATCACTATCTCCGGGAGCATCTACAGGCTCAGATTGGGAGTTTTCTGCTTCATCTTCAGCTTCATCTTCATTGGCAGCTTCTTCATCTTCTACATCTTCATCATCACCCTCAATTGTAGCTTGTCCCTTACCCTTGAGGTCACGGGTCACAATGCCATCTACCATTTTGTAGCCCATCCGCTGTGCAGTAGTGAGATCATAGGAGCTACGAGACTTTAGGACCGTCATCTCTTCTTTTTGAATAGGAATATCAAGGAACAAGAAGAGGGAGGTGAGCTGACATGTGTAAGGCATGGACCCCTTGGAGCTACGAAGGCAACTGCCGAGTATGGAGACCATGAGTAGTGGTAGATTGATGGGTTCAAGGTTCAAGAATTTATGGAGAAGGACTTGTGAACGGAAGTCACAAGTTCGTGACTACCATCCTTCGGAACAATAATGGTTGTGAAGATGTGGTGGATGAGACGATGAAATGGTGGGAAAGAGTTAGCATTCAGTTGCTTACTAACCGTAGGGTCGTAAGACTGCAAGGTTATGAGGGTATGGTACTCTTCTGGGGTGGGATGATGGGACATGATATCTACCCCAGTGTTAGGGATTTGCAAGGCAACAGAGAAAAGATTAGGGGAAATTCGAAAGGAAGTCCCCTTGACTCTGGAATAGAGGTCACCTGTAGCAGTCTGTCGGAGATTGTTGAAGAACTCCGTCACAGCGGTGGGAGAGTATCGCTTGTGATTATAGCAGAATGGAGACCAACTCTGGACGTCGAAGAGAGGCTGCAACCTGGGAAAAAGGTCTTCCAGAGACACGAAGTCGACGTAGCGGGGTTGCACAAACTTCGTGAAGGTGCCATGGACTTCAAGTAGGTGAAGGTTCTGAGGAGCTCCGGCAGACGGTCTTCTCGGTGCTTCGTCCGTCACTCGACCGGTGCCCTGGAGCCCTGTCCGGCTTCGGGAGACCGAGGACGACGACGGGAGGCCATCTTCCTTGCCGGTGGAGCCATCTGAAGTTGTATGTTGGAGTATATGGGGATGGGAGAAAGAAAGAAGACAGAGGAAGGAAGAAAATGCAAAGGGGTGGATGTGCTCCTCTGTCGCCCTAGGAAAGGAAGGGTTTGGGAAGAAGGAGGGAAGAAGAGTTTGTGGAAGTAGGAAAGGATGGAAGGGGATGTGGAACCCTTTTATGGAAGTGATGTGAGAATTTTAAAGGATGGGTCCCACGAGATCTGCCCTAAATCGATGCCTGGTCGGCTTCCAGAAAACATGCTGCCGCCGGCCCTGTCGACAGGAGAAATTGGCCTGTCGACAGACACAGGCAGAATTGTGTCAGTGAGGTAGTTTTGACAGATTTTCAAAGCATTTGAGCATCAAATGTGTATATAATGGGAAAATGGGTAATATCATATTATAAAATGTCATAGCCACACATATTTGGACATATCAAGAATCTACAATGGTTGTGAAATAATATTCCCCTATTCACCAGTGACAATAACAAAAGTGCATGAAACAAAAAAACATGTGTTGATAAAAGACCCTCTTGAATAATGTCATTTGCAAGAGACCATTTTCCTTAGTTAGTGATGTTTACAAGATTAATGAGTTGTATGTCAACATGGTGAGTTAAACAAAAACCACTTAATGACCGTGGCAGGAAAAATTGGGAGGCTTCACTCTATTTCTGCTAAATTTGTAAATTTTTTTTATTTGAAGCCTAAGAGAAACAGTGGTAATTAGGATCACTTGACCTTTTTTTGCGTGAAGATAGACATTTGTGGTCCCCGTATTCCAGTTACTCTTGAGTGACCATCAAACCATTTTACAGAGTTAATGAGTAGCCGTTTGACGTGAAGATAGACAGTTGTGATGCCTGTATCCCCGGTTACTTAGCAATCCAACATTGCTCTGTCTTTTCTCCTTTTTTTTTTGAACACTTTGTGTTTTGTTTGAAACAGGTAGCTTTTCTCTCGTAATTTTGATTGACCTTTCCTTTTTGATGATTAAAATCAAGGTCAAGAAGTAGAAGAAGTTTAAAAAACCAATGTGGACACAACCCTCAATGACCTAGTAACTAATCACATGACTTTTGAAAATGATTTTTACAATTAGTTATTCAAGTGAGTTAATTTAAGCGCATGTGATTTTGTTTGATGTGCTCAAGTTAATGCAACTTAGACTCATAAAGAATAGTATGTTAAAATCATTGTGATTTAGACAATATCTTTGATATCATGTGGATAGGATAATTATAACGTTGGCATTTCCATTTTTCACCTGAAATACTTTCAATAAGGAGGCTCATGAAGAATTGTGGACCAAAAAGAGAAGGATTTGAAGAAACTGGTCCATCTGTCGACAGCCATATGGGGCCTGTCCATGAAGGCTCTGGAGGGATGTTCCTGTCGACAGGCGATGGAGGGCTGTCGACAGGTACTGACAGACAGACAAAAGAGGATTTCGGGTGGACTAACACTGTCAATGGCTGTCGACAGTAGGTTGGGGGCTGTCGACAGGGACTTCAGAAGAATTGTTTTGGAAGGCAGAATGAGAGAATTAGTGAATGTTCATTCAAGGGAAGTAAAGCAATGGCCAAGTACATGTTTCCCTTGGAATTTCACTCACCTACCTTAACATAGCTCCCCCATAGTGTGTGCATGTGAAGACTCACCATCAAGCAGTTCAAAAACAATTCAAGCAAAGTTTCACATAGTTCAACATCAGACCATGCAAGAAAGGGGATAACAACAAATTTTTTTTTTTGTTATTTTGATATTATAATTTTTTTTTTAAAGATTGGGCAAATTGTAACGAAACTAAATGCTTTATCTAAAATAGATGTCCCTTTTTCACTTCAACTATAGATACGTGGCGGAGAATGTTTCTTACGCATAATGAAAGTTTCCAACAAGCATAACTTGTTTTTCCACAAATCACCATTTGATATACCACATAGTGTTGCACACAGGGACATATATTAAGATTTGGTATGAGTTTCATTGCATTTGCACAAACCCAATTCTCTTCTAAGTGTTGTGAACCTATCCTCAGCCAAGGTTTTGTGAAGATGTCAGCTAGTTGTTTCTCAGTGGGTATGAAGCTCAGCTCTAAGGTCTTGTTGGCTACCTCATCTCTCAGAAAATGGTGTCTAATCTCTATGTGCTTTGTTCTAGAGTGTTGAATTGGATTCTTTGAGAGATTGATTGCACTAGTGTTGTCACATAGGATAGGTGTGCATCCAATGTCAATGTTGTAGTTAGACAATTGACTTTTTATCCACAACACTTGAGCCGCACAACTCCCTGCAGCAACATATTCTGCCTCTGCAGTGGAGAGTGCAACCGAGTGTTGCTTCTTGGATGCCCACGAAACCATGCAACCACCAAGGATTTGGCAATAGCCACTAGTGTTTTTCCTGTCAATTTTACATCCAACATAGTCAGCATCAGAATAAGAGATTAAGTTGAAGCTACTACCTGCTGGATACCAAAGACCCATATCAAGTGTACCTGAGAGATATCGAAATATTCTCTTAACTGCAACCAAATGGCTTTCCTTTGGACTAGATTGGTGTCTAGCACAAAGGCAAACGCTGAATTGAATGTCCGGTCTACTTGCAGTAAGACACAAAAGGGAGCCAATCATACCTCGAAATTGCTTTGCATCTACTAGTTTACCTTTCTCATCACTTTCTAGTTTTATGCTTGTGCTCATTGGTGTTGAGGCAGGCTTGGCTTGTTCGAACTGAAATCTTATTAGTAGCTCTTTGACATACTTTTCTTGGTTGATGAAGAATCCATCTTCCATTTGTTTCACCTGCAGACCAAGAAAGAATTGTAGCTCCCCCATTAAGCTCATCTCAAATTCACTGTGCATGTGTTTTGAAAACTCTTCACACAGTGATGGTTAGTAGAGCAAATATAATATCGTCCACATAAACTTGAACAACAATGTGATTGCGGACTCTCTTAGCGAAAAGAGTTTGGTCTACTTTACCTCGTGAGTAGTTTTTGCTTACCAAAAATGTTGAGCGGTCGTACCAAGCTCGGGGTGTGTTTCAAACCATAAAGAGCTTTGTGCAATTTAAAACACATGGTTAGGTTTATCATGATCCTCAAAGCCAGGTGGTTGTGAGACATAGACTTCCTCTTTGATGTAGCCATTCAAGAAGACAGTTTTTACATCCATTTGAAAAAGCTTGAACTTGTTTGAGCATGCATATGCTAGCAAGATTCTAACTGCTTCTAGCCTAGCTACAAGAGCAAAGGATTCTTCGAAATCAACACCAAATTCCTGATTATATCCCTTTGCAACCAGTCTAGTCTTATTTCTCACCACTTTTCCCACTTCATTTAGTTTATTCCTAAAGACCCACCTTGTCCCTATGACAGAAATTTCAGGGGTTCTAGGAACTAGACTCCAGACATTATTTCTTTGAAATTGCCCAAGCTCCTCATACATAGCATCAATCCATGAGTTTTCCTTTAAAGCTTCTTCAACATTTTTAGGTTCCATGTGAGATACAAAAGCTAGATGATCCTGTTCAACTATTTCCCTGACTTGAGACCTAGTTTGAACTTTTTCATTTACATCTCCTATTATGTTCTCAAGTGGATGATCTTTAGAGTACCTGACATTTGGACTGTTGAAGGTCCTGGTTGATCTTGCATTTGAGGAGGTTGTTCTAGAGGAGGGTGTGCTTGAGGAGTTTTAGCTTGAGGCTCCTCTGTTGTGGATCTTCTTCAGGTTCATCATTTTGAATTCTGAACAAAGTTGCATCATCCTCATCATCGTACCTGCGAAGATGTTCACTGTTAGTCTTGGAGACACTTTTTGTGTTGCTTTTGTTTTTATTTGAAGTTCCCCAAGTGTTGCTCCTTCAGCTTCATGTTCAACCTGTAAGTATTCGAGATGTTAGGCTTTGATTGAGATTCATCAAAAACAACATGTGGAGTTTCTTCCACCGTTCTAGTTTTAAGATTAAATACCCTGTAAGCTCTAGAGTGTTCTGAATATCCAAGAAGAATACCTTGATCACTTTTGGCCTAAAATTTGTCTAGATCTACTTTATCATTATTATGAATGAAAACTTTTGAGCTAAAACTCTGAAATACCCAATACTGGGTTTTCTTACCTTTCAGAAGTTCGTATGGAGTTTTCTTTATGACAGGTCTTACCATGGCTCTATTGAGTATGTAGCATGAAGTGTTCACTGCTTCTGCCCAAAACGTCCTGGCAAGTTGACTTTCAACCAACAGAGTGTGAGCCATTTCCACCAGAGTTCTGTTCTTTCTCTCCACTACTCCATTTTGTTCAGGAGTCCTTGGAGAGGAGAACAAATGTTCTATCCCATGGTGCCTGCAGAAATCAGAAAAAGAGTTGTTATCAAATTCTCCCCCGTGATCAGTGCGGATTGAGCATATTTTGTGAACATTTCCATGCTCAATTTATTGAAGAATTCCTCAACAGTCTCATTGCTTCCTTTTTGTGTGCGAGGAACTTTACCCATGTGAACCTGAGAAGTCGTCTACAATGACAAAACCAAAGCGTTTGCCATTGAGACTTAGTGTTCTAGTAGGTCCAAAAGTCCATGTGCAGAAGTTCATAGGGTTTAGAAGTGCTTACCGGTGCTTTTGATTTGAAGGATTTCCTTGTCTGTTTTCCCTGTGCACATGCATCACAGAAGCTTTCATTTTTATTAAGGAAATATCAGGGAGTCCACTTACCAACTTCAGCTTCATGATCTTGTGCAGGACATTGTAGCTTGCATGGCCAAGCCTACGATGCCACAGTGTGAGCTCATCCTGTTTATTTGCCACAAGACACAAGTCTTCATTTTTGGATCATCTAATCAACCATGTAGATGTTGTTCACCCTCTTTCCAGAAAATTTCAGACTTCCTGTATCCTTATCAATATTGACATGTGCTTGATTCAAAGATAACTTGGTGACCTTTATCACACAATTGACTTATGCTAAGCAAATTATGATGAAGGCCATCCACAGTAGTACATTGTCAATTGAGTTGGAGACATACTTACCGACCTTACCTGAGCCGATGATCTGGCCTTTGTTGTTACCTCCAAAAATGACTTGACCTCCGTCTTTTTTCCACCAACAAATAGAATTTTTCTTAATCGCCCGTCATATGCCTCGAGCAGCCCATATCCAAGTACCATTTGTTTTGATTTTGGGCTGCTAGGCATTTCTGCATATGTGGATCAGACAAGAGGTTTTGGTACCCAAATTACTTTGGGTCCATTGTATCATTCATGCCAAATAAATGCTTCGGAATCCAAATTTGTTTGAATTTTTAGTTTATTTATACTGTTCCAGCATTGTTTTTCATTATGCCCGACCTTTTTACAGAAATTGCATGATGAAGGTTTTTCTCCAACAATGGGCTTTTTGTTTTGAGGAACATGCATGAGCATTTTGCCTGCTCAGCTCTCCTTGGAAGCTGGTTTTCGGTCCTATCGACAACCTCTTTGGGGCTGTTGACAGGTTTTGCAATTTTGTTAGCAACATATTTGGTTTTCTTGGGTTCCAGTTTCTTGCCTTTGGCTTGACTTTTTGTTTTCATTGATGGGATTTGTTTGCTTGTGCTTGGGTTGGAATCAACAAAAGATGTCAACAATTTTTACCAATTACTTTTAGTTTAACAGGTTGATATCCAATCCCATGTTTTGCCACAAACACATTAGATCCCAAGATTGCATCAAGATTCTTTTACCCTTGACAAACCTAGTTAGATCTTCAGATTTTCCCTTAAGTGCTCTTCAACCTTTTTCAACTTTCTTTAACTTCAGCAAGTTCATCTTGAAGAGATTTAAGGGAATTGCTTAGATCATCTTTTTCTTTTTGAGCTTCCTGCAATTTCAGTTTCATGCCATCCATTTCCTCACTATGTGCTTGTTCATCAACTTTCATCATTTCAATCTCTTCATTCAAGGATGCAATTTGTTCATTATGGTTGATGTCATGAACAAAGGAGTTGATTTTCTTTTTCAGTGCTTTATTTTCAGACTTAAACTCACAGAATTTTTGAATAAAAGTATAAGCTTCTTCCCATTCATCAACAGAATAAGTTTCAAAGGAAGAATTTACCTCATTGGTGTCGTCGCTTCTTGCCATTAGAAACTGAACTTCATCATCTCCAGAGGTAGCTTGACTGTTCTCATCTTCATCTTCATCACTCCAAGTTGCCAACATTGCCTTGGCTTTCTTGAAGGTGAATTTCTCTTTTTTCAGTTTCTTCTTGAGCTCGGGGCACTCTCCTCTCATGTGCCCTTGCTTCTTGCACTCATAGCACACAATTCAGATTTCTGTTAGTCTCAAATTTATTAGCAAAGTCTTTCTTTTGGAAAGGTTTAGAGTTACCTGACCCTCTCCTTTTGATTTTCAGGAACTTTTTGAATCGTCTAGTGAGCATGGCCATTCATCATCCTCACTCTCACTAGATGATTCAAACTCCTCACTTCCTGAGGTGCATCCTTTTTGGAACCTGAAGAACTTTTCTTGGAAGCCTTTAAAGCATTAACTTCTAGGATTTTCTTCAGTTTCCTTTCTTTCACATTTATTTCGAAAGTCATTAGAGAGCCAATCAGTTCATCCAATTTCATTTTTGAGATCTTTAGAATCCTCAATGACAGTGGCTTTGGTGTTCCATGAGGATGGAAGAGACCGAAGTATCTTCCTCACCAAATCACTCTCTGAGTATTCCTTCTTTAGACCTTTCAGACCATTTATAATCAGCATGAATCTTGCAAACATGTCAGAGATAGTTTCATCGTTGTTCATTTTAAACATTTCATATTAAGAAACTAACATGCTTGCTTTGGATTCCCTTACCTCGGACGTACCTTCATAGATCAATTCAAGTATGTCCCACATCTCTTTTGCTGAGGTGCACGTGGAGACTCTTGAATATTCCTTTGGGTGGACCGCGCACTGCATCATGTTGAGCGCGCTCTAGTTGAGCGTCACCTTTGCAATCTGGTCCTTTGTCTAGGTATCTTCGTCAACAGGAAGGGTGTATGGTCCTTTGCTGACGATCTTCCAAAGCTCGAAGTTTTGTGCTTTTAGGAATACCTGCATACGGTTTTTACAGTATGAGTAGTCAGTGCCATCAAAGAAGGGTGGCCTGGTCACTGAGTGTCCCTCGGCCATGTACCCCTTGTTAGATTCCATGAGATCAAAGTTCTCCTGATCGTAAGATCAAACAAGTATAACAGTAAATCGGAGAAACCTTGCTCAGATACTAATTGAAAGGTTGCGGAATTCCCTATATGGTAATCTAGAAGGGGGGTTGAATAGATTACTGTCAATTAAAAGTTCTTATCACCTTCTTTTCTCGAAGACACAGACTGTGAAATTGTAACAGAGTTTAAACTAAACTTTGATGTGTGTAACTTGACAATGGATAGAGAAACAATCTATCAGACGTGTGTAGAGACACCGTGCCTACCAAACATCTAACGTAGAAATGTTCAAACCATAGGACACAGAGTTTTACGTGGTTCGGAGTACACAACTTGTGTATCCTACGTCCACGGTCCACACACACACGTAGAAAAGACTGCTTATGAGCTAGTTCAACGACTACAACTCTCACACACACAAGTTGTCTGATGTGAAGCCATGATCTAACAACACAAACCACATGAATCAAGCACAAGGACTGCTTGAGACACAACCACACATACACGGATATGTAAAAACCAAAACAGGAAGAGTTCTAAGTTGAAACATAAATCCTGATTAAGAACTCTTCTGATGAACGTCTGGATGGACTTCAAGCTTCGTCTTGAGTGACACAACTTGATGGAGAGGCTTGAATCCATGACGATCAACTTCAGTACTGTTGAATGAATAGTTGGTTCAATCTCTGAACAGTAGGGTGAAGTAGAGCAGTAGCAGTACCTCTTGTTCTTGGACTTTCTCTAGGGTTTTTGGTGGTTGCTGCTTCTGTACGAGATTACCTTCAAAAGATAGCTTATATAGTGGTGTCCACATATGGAGAGACGTGGTAGTTGGAACCACCATGTTTGGCAACTTAAAAACTTTCCGAATCTGAAGGTTTTCTTCGTCTATCGACAACACTGGGTGCTCCTGTCGACAGGTGTTGACAGGCAGAGGACTGGGAGCTCGGGAGACAGTTTCCTGTCAAAGGCTGTCGACAGGCGACACTGGTGCTGTTGACAGGCACTCCTGTCCTGAGGTATGGCTTTTTGGCCTGTATTCATCTGTCGACAGGGGCCTTTCTGGCTGTCGACAGGTACTTGTTTTTCTTGATCTTTTGAACCTTGTTTTGATACATGTCTTGCATAGTATCTCACCTACATAAAAGAACTTAGTTAGGGAGATATAATGATATATAAATGATCAACTAAACATGTTTGTTTCATTTGCATTCCAAGAGTCATTATCATCAAGTTTCATTACTTAACACTCACCAAATTTGTCCATGAAATGTTCATGCTCATCATCAAAAATAAAGATGTTATTTGTTGGCTTAGCATTCTCATTAAGCATTCAACATATGAGAACTCACAGGCACTGCCCCTAATGCTTTGATCCAAGGACGACCCAAAATGGCTTTGTATGTAGGGTCAATATCAAGCACATAAAAGTCCACCATCATGACAAGTGGTCCTAATTCAGCATGCAAAGAAATGATGCCATGGCAGGCTTGTCGGGAATTATCATATGCTGCTACTGTTGTAGGAGTGGGCTGTAACTGGCGCTCTGAGATGTTGCAAGTGCGCAGAGTGCTCAGCCGGCACACATTTATGGAGACTCCTGTGTCAACAAGGGCAGCATCGACAACTACCTTGTTTATTGTAAGAGTCACACATAAGGGCATCCTTCTGGCTTCAGGGGGGGCTAACTCACCCTCTAAAAAGGTAATAGTTGGCCCCTTGTTCACAATGGAGAGCACGGATGGCAGACATCTTGATGGGTTTGTGACCTCTTTATCAACTAAAGGATGGAGATCTTGGCAGGAGTTTGATCCAAGTGTTTCAGGATATCATACTGGGTCCCCAGGACCGGATCTATCTTCTCGGTATCCTGTTGCTGCTACAGATAGTTGGAGGGTTGGGTTTGCTGACCCGGTATAGAAATGGATGCATTTGGGTACATCTGGTGAAACATTCGCCCGCTCCGCAGGGTGAGGTTATGGTGGAGTGGCGTGGGAATGGTGTCGAGGATGGACAGGTTGGCTAATAATGGCGCTGGTGTAGGGGAGATAGGGATGTTGATAGGTGAAGGGACAATGAGGGGTATGACGAGGGAGTTGTAAGGTGGCAATGGTGGGTGTGAAGGAGATAGGTATGGCGGATGTAGGTGTAGTGGTAGTAGGTGTAGTGGTAGATGGTGGCATTGGTGGGTGTGAAGGAGATAGGTATGGCGGATGTAGGTGTGGTATGGGAAATGACCAAAAGCTGGCCCACTTCGTGTTCATCATCAAAGGCCCATGGAGCTTCTGGTGGTGGGTGATGGATGACTGCGTTAACTTGAGCGGGTGGGGGTGGTGGTGGAGCAGGTTGGGGATTCAGAGCAGGCGGGTGTTGTGGCATAGGGTTACAGATTATGCCGAGGTCATTGGCCGGTTGCTGCGGGTGTTGCGGTTGTTGCTGCTGATGGTACTGCTATTGGAATGGCTGTTGTTGTTGGAATTGTTATGGCTGTTGTGGCTACTGTCGCCTTTGTTGTTGCTGTTGCTGCCTCTGACCTTGCTGATCCGTCAATGTCTAGATTAACCTCTTCATTTCAGCCTAATCGATCTGATTCTGCTCATGGAGGTCATATATAATATCTCGGAATTGGAAATAATCTCATACATTGTGTCCCAGATGGCAATGGTACACACAATACTTCGTCTGATCTACTGCCATATTCCAATTAGGTTTCTTGGGAGGGAGTCTAAGGGCATTCAAGGACATGAGGGTGCAAAGATGTCGGCTAGGGTCTCAAGCAGAGGAGGATATTGGGTCTTGGGTCGATGGGATTTCTGGGGGCATAGCCATTTTGAGGTGGGGGGGGGGGACTTGGGAGTACTGGCGCTGGTGTTGTGGAGGGTTCTGACCCTGAGGAGGTGGCTGTCTATCGTTATTGCATGGTTGCTGGGGCTGCTGAGTGTAGGGGGGCCTACCTACTAGGACATGGGGGTTGTTTACTGTGACGGAACGCCTCGGCCAAGCCCGTTAAATCGGTAACGTACTTGATCCGAGTCCGCCTCCCGCGAACGGGCCGAAGCCTCGCTAGGGATACCAAACCACAGTCCGTGTAAACACAAGGGAAGACACCACATTTTTATATAGATATCACAAGTTACATAGCCAAATTTCCACAAAACTGAAAAGAAGTACAAGAGCCTGGGGCATACCCCGAGGTACAACTGAGGAAAATAAACAAACTAACTACACTACACTGCTGGAGCTGCTACTACACAGCTGGAGGTACTGACCCTGCACCGCTACGGCGCGGCTCTGAACTGGACGACAGTCGTGAAACGTCCTCCTCGCTCTCACCTGTGGGGGTAGGGGTGAGCCTCGCTAGTCACTGGCTCAGTAGGGAACTCCCCCAAAACCGAGCAAACCAAAACCACAGGTACAAAAGCAATAAACAGTACCAATAATTTATAGAACAGCTAAGCAGGATATGAAAGCTGTAAAAGTACTCACCGTCTGCCGACCACGAGAAACAACTGTAATAATTAAACGGCAAACCAGTACAGGTGTACAAGCTAAAGTAGAGACAGCCAAACACGAGCCACGTGAACTGGTTCGCGAAACCAGAAACTGACTCGGACAAGCTAACACAGGTCTACCTCTCAGTCTCGCAGCCACGGACGAAAGGTCCAGCTACCGCTCCACGTGAAAAGGTCAAGCAACTGTGGAGACCAACTAAACACCACTAGCTACGTACCACACGGTCACATGCCCATGCCCGACACCTCTAGAGATCCTGGCCCGAAACTCTCTAGAGTGAGGCACTGGAAAAGGACTAGCTGGGGACCAGTGTCGACTACTGGTGTTCGTACCCCCAACTACGGGCGCGCTACAAGTGACTAAAGACAAACACAAGTGTCACTGTCCTACTGTCGTCTTTCCCTCAGCCGGACGTACAACTCAAACACAAGAGTGAGGGTGTCCAGATCAGACGACACAGACCTCGACGGTACAACACAAGTACCAGGACAAAGCCCCGAGCTAACATCCTGGCTCACAAAGAACCTGGGGCACCCAACTGGAGAGGTAACCACGGTAGGCGTCGTACTACTTGCCACGTACACAAAACCACGTGCACGTCACACACAAACCACGTGAAACCTCACGTAAACGACAAGTAACAACGGTCCACTACACGTGAACCCAACTGGACTCGCGTAAACAACACGCAGCCACGAAAGTAAGTATCTAACTGCATACCTTGTATGCTAAACACGGAAACTATGTGCACTCAGTGCACCATAGGTGCCAACGCACCATTCATTATCGACAAATACCTCAAATAATCTTTTCTGCTTATATACAAGTAGGCGGCCACATCGACTGCCACTTACAGGAAGTAGACGGCAATGGATCTAGCCGTATATCCTAGCTGATGAACTGGCGTCAATCGATGTTGACGCCAAGATCTTCAGCCTCTATCCCTGCAGAAACCCTAACCGATCCCACATGCATTCCTGATCCCGAAACCATTGAGGAAATAGGAGGAAACAGTTCCTCTAAACATGCACTATAATTAAACTAAAACAACATGCTTTACTACTTAAAATCATCAAACCACCCATTATCCCCACATGGTGCAATTTATCCGAAAATGCATTAAACATGCCGATTCAGGTGGTTACATCATGTTTTAATGTTCCTACAGAGCTAACAGGGTTCGTCCCCTACCTCAGAACACGTTTAAACCTCCCGAATCTCTCGGTTCACACCGAACCCTCCGCGAGCTCCCACGGGAATTGAACCACGCCACGGCGTTTCCTCGCGCGATTCGGCAACGCCACACGTCTCACGATCCTCCAACCACCCTTCAGAACCTGTTGGAAGCTTTAGGGATGCAAGGGCGTGAAGCTGGGGCAAGAGAGAAAGAGAACCAGGTGAAGAACCTGCTCTCGGGTGACCCTATAACCTGCAGAATTCACAGGTTGGCGTCAACCCCTCTGCCGCCAAGGGCAACCACCACCCTAAACGTCCACATCTAATGCCTCCAAGATCATGAAGTCAACGGCACCTTACCTGGACGCCAACAAGTCAACGGCCACTCCTGGCCGCCAACTCCAACCCAACTACAGTAGGTCCTATTTCATTTCAGGACCAAACCTGCACTTCACCTGAACAAACCACACATCCACACCATACATTCCACACAACCAACTCACATTGGCCTCACAACGGCCGCCACATCCACAACACACATGATCCACATGGATCCGAAAAGCACGCGACGTTACATTACTATCATCTAAAAAGAAAATTTCGACCTCGAAATTCATAACACAATTCAAAGTCAAACAAGTTAAGATACACACCTTTACAAGCACTATCATCTAAAAAGAAAATACAAAGGCTTATTCAAACAGATAGGGATACCTTTAGCCATCTCCTCGGCTAACTCCCAGGTATCCTCACCACCCAACCTATTTTCCCATCTCACTTTAAAGCTCAATTTCTTTATTCCTCAGCTTCTTTATCTTTCGATCTGTGATCTACACTGGATACTCTGGCATAGTCATATCCGGTCTCAGGTCACCACCTTGATATGATTATTTGAGCTGGATCTTCAATACACTTTCTTAACATGGAGACATGGAAAATATCATGCACATCTGCAAAATCTGCTGGCAAATCCAGCCTATAAGCTGTTTCCCCAATCCTTTAATACTTGAAGGGTCCCACATACCTTGGACTCAATTTTCCAGTCTTACCAAATCTCATAATACCTTTACTCGGGGAAACTCTCAAGAAAACAAAATCTCCCACCTCAAACTGAAGTGGTCTTCTCGAATATCTGCATAACTTTTTGCCTGCTTTGAGCTGCCTGCAATTTCTCTTTAATAAGCTTCACTACTTCAGTGGTTTGCTGAATCAATTCAGGACCCACTAACTGCCTTTCTCCCACTTCATGCCAGTTCAATGGGGTTCTATGGCCTTCCATATAAAGCTTCATACGGTGCCATCCCAAGACTGGTATGATAACTATTATTATAGGAAAACTCAACCATTCCCAAATGATGCTCCCAGCTACCTCCCCAAACTAAACAACAAGCTTGCAACATATCTTCAATCGTCTGAATAGTCCTCTCTGTCTGACCATCTGTCTGGGGATGATAAGCGGAGCTATACCTCAACTCAGTACCAATTACTTTTTGCAGACTTCTCAAAAAACCAGAAGTAAATCTTGGATCTCTATCAGACACAATAGTCTTCGGTGTACCATGCAGTGGAACAATTCTTTCAACATAAATATTTGTTAATCTGTCCACTGTCGAAGACATGCTTACTGCTACTAATCTGCACACCTTGGTTAATCTGTCAACAAACACCCATATTCCATTATGCCCGGAACTCGATCTTGGTAAACATGCCACAAAGTCCATAGCAATATCATCCCATTTCCACTGTGGAATGGGCAACGGTTGCAATAGACCTCCAGGCTTCTGATGCTCTGCTTTAATTTACTGATAGATAGCACATCTTGCAACAAACTCTGCTATTTCTTTCTTCATATGTGGCCACCAGAAATGCTTTCTCAAATCATGGTACATTTTAGTACTACCCGGATGAATAGTGTACCGAGATTTATGAGCCTCTTCCAGCACTCGCTACTTCACCTCTCTCTCTGCTAGAACAAACAACCTGCCTCTGAGCCTGACCACACAATTATCATCAATGGTAACTCCTTCTATTTTCACAATTTAGCTAAACTTGCATCTGCTCTCTGAGCTTAATAATCTACCAATACAAAGACGGCTCTACAGTACTAGCAGCTAGTACTGCCCGTTGCTGACTACTGGGCACATACAAGGAGTTCTCCACTACTTCTTCATACAGCTTCCATTCTTTAATCATCATCAGATTCATATATTCTTTTCTGCTCAAGGCATCAGCTACAACATTGGCCTTACCCGGATGGTAAGCCAAATTGAAATCATAATCCTTCAAATACTCAATCCATCTGCGCTGGCGAAGGTTCAAATCTTTCTGCGAGAAAATATACTTCAAACTTTTATGATCTGTAAAGATCTAAAATCTCTCGCCATACAAATAATGCCTCTACATTTTCAAAGCAAACACAACTGCTGCCAATTCCAAATCATGAGTGGGGTAATTCTCCTCTGCTGGCATCAATTGCCTGGACGCATAAGCTATCACTTTACCATGCTGCATAAGCACTGCGCCAAGTCCTCTCCTTGAAGCATCAGTATACAGCACAAAACCACCACTCCCTACCGGTAATGTCAATATAGGTGCTGATGTAAGTCTCTTCTTCAATTCCATAAAACTTTTCTGACATTCACCGGACCACACAAAGGCACCCCTTTCCTGGTCAATTTAGTCATAGGTGCTGCAATCTTAGAAAAATCTTAAATAAAGCGCCTATAATAACCTGCCAATCCCAGAAAACTTCTAATCTCGGTTATTGTCTTAGGCACTCCCCATCTCATCACTGCTTCCACTTTACTTGGGTCTACCGCTATTCCTTTAGCTGAGATAACATGACCCAGAAATGAATTTTTTCAACCAAAATTCACACTTACTGAATTTTGCCAACAACTGGTTATCTCTTAGCAACTGCAGAGTAAACCTCAAATGAGCTGCATGCTCCTCTTCAGATGTTGAATAAATCCGAATATCATCGATAAAGACCACAATGAATTGGTCTAAATATGGATGAAAAATTCTATTCATCAGATCCATAAAACCTACAGGAGCATTAGTCAACCCAAATGGCATAACCACAAACTCGAAGTGACCATATCTAGTTCTGAAAGCTGTCTTATCTATATCCTCTTCTTTGATTCTCAACTGGTGGTACCCGGATCTCAAATCAATTTTAGAAAATACCTTTTCTGATTGCAACTGATCAAACAGATCATCTATCCTCGGCAATGGGTACTTATTCTTAATGGTCACATCATTCAACTTTCTATAATCATACACATCTAAAAACTTCCATCTTTCTTTTTCACAAATAAAACCGGCACTCCTACGGGGAATGACTCGGTCTAATAAACCCTTTCTGCAACAATTCTTTTAACTGCTTTTTCAATTATTTTAGTTCTGCTGGTGCCACGATATGGAGTTTAGAAATTAGCATGGTACCTGGCAGCAACTCAATGGTAAAATCCACCTCTCTATGTAGAGCTAAACCAGGCAAATCCTCAGGAAAAACATCAGCAAATTCCCTAACCACGGAAACTGCTTCCACTGACTGACTGGCTTCTACCAGACCTACCGAGGCTAAATAAGCCACATATCTAGCATTTATCAACTTCCTAGCTTTAATTGCAGAAATTAGAAACTTAGAGGTATAAAGAGGCATACTTTGATATTCAAATACTGCACCATTAGGATGACAAAACCTGATCCTTTTCTTTCTACAATCTAACATTGCTCCATACATCTCAAGCCAATCCATACCCAAAATAATATCATAATCTGACAACTGCAGGGCATACAACCGACCCGGCATATGATTCCCTTCAATCATAATAGGAGCTTCATCTATATAGCTTGAAGTGAGTGGGAACTCACCCGAAGGAACCTCCACTACCAACTCACAAGACTTTTCCTCTAAAGGATGAGCTATACAATCCAGAAATTCTTCAGAAATGAAAGAATGAGAGGCACCCGAATCAAATAAAACTCTTACTGAATATTCATGAGAGGTAAAGTACCTTCTATCATATTCGATGCCTCCGCCTGGGCTCAGGTGATAGCCATAACTCGGACTCTTCCTCACTGCTGCGGTGCTCCTCTGCCACGACCTGCCTGTGGCTGCTGAAACTGCTGAGGCTGCTAATGCTGCTGCACACCTCTTCCATACCCATATTCTCTCGAATAGGGACAATTGCGGATCAAATGCCCCGGCTGATTACAATTATAACACCGATACCCTGGTGGAGTAATAGGTTGCCTGGCAGTACTCTGCTGCGACTCCTCCACCTCAGGCCTACCTTCGGCCTTGCTGAAACTGCTGACGACCTACCCATCCTCTTCCGTTGCCTTTAATGCTTGCTTCAATTTCTGGCACCATTTACCAAAGCCTGATGAAGAAGGTCCTGCTAGTGCTTTACCTTTACTTGCACCCACTGACTGCTGCAGTAGCCGAAAACAACTGAACCTGACTCGCCCACCTGATGAGTCCGAATAGACCTCTCTAATGTAACTGCTCTCAAGGCTGCTTTTCACTGTCTTACACATGAGAGTGTACTATTACGTCCTGCAATTCCACTCTCAAACCTCTAATGAAATACTCAACCATCATATTATTATCTGAAACCACATAAGGTGCATAACGACTAAGTGCCATAAATCTCATCTGGTACTCTAAGACTGAAGAGTTACCTTACTGGAGCGTCCGAAACTGCTCTCTTTTACTTGCTGTACTTGAATCGGAAAAAATGTATCGTTAAATACATCGAGAAATTCCGACCAAGTAATAGCCTCTTTTGTCCTTCCTGCAAAGGTGGTCTGCATCTTCAGTCGCCACCATTCTAATGCAAAATCTCTCAACTGATAAGCAGCTAACACAACTCTATCTGCTGTCCGACATCTCATAGTTGCAAAAACTCTTTCAATCTCATGAACCCAGTGCTCTACTGTATCTGGATTCGGCCCTCCTGAATAAGTAGGTGGCTGTAATCTCAGAAACTTTTCAACCTGCATCACTGGTTCTTCTGCTATCAGCACTGGTGGTGGTGGTGGCACAGGTGCTGTAAAAGGCACCTCTACTCTTGGCGGAACTAGAGCTACAGGTACAGTCTCTCCATCTCTAGGTGGCACTGCAGCCGGTGGTACCGGCGCCTGCTGATCTATCCTCGCCCGAATATCCGTGAGGCTTTCCCAAATTCTTTCAATCATACGCTGAGTACTTTCTCCGGATCATCTCCTCCACCACCCCAATCTCTTCTATCAGCCATTTCAAATTCCTACATAAAAAAAACACCAAACAAAAATCAAAACAACAAATTATCAGAAACAGGGTCCCTACCAACAGTGTACAAAGACCGAAATAAGGCTATGTATCTTTCTAGTTCCCTTTTATCAACACAAACCTTGCTCTGATACAACTATGACGGAACGCCTCGGCCAATCCCGTTAAACCAGTAACGTACTTGATTCGAGTCTGCCTCCCACGAACGGGCCGAAGCCTCGCTAGGGATACCAAACCACAGTCCGTGTAAACACAAGGGAACACACCACATTTTTATATAGATATCACAAGTTACATAGCCAAATTTCCACAAAACTGAAAAGAAGTACAAGAGCCTGGGGCATACCTCGAGGTACAACTGAGGAAAATAAACAAACTAACTACACTACACTGTTGGAGCTGCTACTACACAGCTGGAGGTATCGACCCTGCACCGCTACGGCGCGGCTCTGAACTGGACGACGGTCGTGAAACGTCCTCCTCGCTCTTACCTGTGGGGGTAGGGGTGAGCCTCGCTAGTCACTAGCTCAGTAGGGAACTCCCCCAAAACTGAGCAAACCAAAACCACAGGTACAAAAGCAATAAACAGTACTAATAATTTATAGAATAGCTAAGCAGGATATGAAAGCTGTAAAAGTACTCACCATCTACCGACCAAGAGAAAAACTGTAATAATTAAATGGCAAACCAGTACAAGTGTACAATCTAAAGTAGAGACAGCCAAACACGAGCCACGTGAACTGGTTTGCGACACCAGAAACTGACTCGGACAAGCTAACACAAGACTACCTCTCAGTCTCGCATCCATGGACGAAAGGTCCAGCTACCGCTCTATGTGAAAAGGTCAAGCAACTGTGGAGACCAACTAAACACCACTACATGCGTACCACACGGTCACATGCCCATGCCTGATACCTCTAGAGATCCTGGCCCGAAACTCTCTAGAGTGAGGCACTGGAAAAGGACTAGCTGGGGACCAGTGTCGACTACTGGTGTCCGTACCCCCAACTACGAGCGCGCTACAAGTGACTAAAGACAAACACAAGTGTCATTGTCCTACTGTCGTCTTTCCCTCAGCCGGACATACAACTCAAACATAAGAGTGAGGGTGTCCAGGTCAGACGACACAGACCTCGACGGTACAACACAAGTACCGGGACAAAGCCCCAAGATAACAGCCTGGCTCACAAAGAACCTGGGGCACCCAACTGGAGAGGTAACCACGGTAGGCGTCGTACTACTTGCCACGTACACAAAACCGCGTGCACGTCACACACAAACCACGTGAAACCTCACGTAAACCACAAGTAACAACGGTCCACTACATGTGAACCCAACTGGACTCTCGTGAACAACACACAGCCACGAAAGTAAGTATCTAACTGCATACCTTGTATGCTAAACACGGAAACTATGTGTACTCAGTGCACCATAGGTGCCAACGCACCATTCATTATAGACAAATACCTCAAATAATCTTTTCTGCTTATATATAAGTAGGCGGCCACATCAACTGCCGCTTACAGGAAGTAGACAACAATGGATCTAGAGATCTATATCCTGGCTGATGAACCTGGCGTCAATTGATCTTGACGCCAAGATCTTCAGCCTCTATCCCTGCAGAAACCCTAACCGATCCCACATTCATTCCTGATCCCGAAACCATTGAGGAAATAGGAGGAAACAATTCCTCTAACATCCATGCACTATAATTAAACTAAAACAACATGCTTTACTACTTAAAATCATCAAACCACCCATTATCCCCACATGGTGCAACTTAATCCGAAAATGCATTAAACATGCCGATTCAGGTGGTTACATCGTGTTTTAATGTTCCTACAGAGCTAACAGGGTTCGTCCCCTACCTCAGAACACGGTTAAACCTCCCGAATGTCCCGGTTCACACCGAACCCTCCGCGAGCTCCCACGGGAATTGCACCACGCCACGGCGTTTCCTCGCGCGATTCGGCAATGCCACACGTCCCACGATCCTCCAACCACCCTTCAGAACCTGTTGGAAGCTTTAGGGATGCAAGGGCGTGAAGCTGGGGCAAGAGAGAAAGAGAACCAGGTGAAGAACCTGCTCTCGGGTGACCCTATAACCTGCAGAATTCACAGGTTGGTGTCAACCCCTCTGCCGCCAAGGGCAACCGCCACCCTAAACGTCCACATCTAATGCCACCATGATCATGAAGTCAACGGCACCTTACCTGGACGCCAACAAGTCAACGGCCACTTCTGGCCGCCAACTCCAACCCAACTGTAGCAGGTCCTATTTCATTTCAGGACCAAACCTGCACTTCACCTGAACAAACCACACATCCACACCATACATTCCACACAACCAAATCACATTGGCCTCACAACGGCCGCCACATCCACAACACACATGATCCACATGGATCCGAAAAGCACGCGACGTTACATTTACTGTACCTACTTGTTCATTAGTTTGGATCCCCTCGGTGACTGGGCCCTGAGGCTTCTTAGGGTAGCGAGATTTAGGGGTCTCAAACATGGAGTGGATAGGCGAGTCCTTAAGTTGGGTCTGGATGAAACGGGCTCGGCTATATAATTGGTGCATGGTGGTGATATCATTCATGGCTAAAATGGCTCGGTAGGTTGGGGTGGCGTTGGAGATTAGTAGCTTGATCTTTTCCTCCTCGGGCATGGGACAGCGGACCTTAGCAGCTAGGGAGAGCGACCGGTCAGCATAGACCAAGAATTCCTCATCAGACTTCATTTTCTTGGCCACTAAATCAACAAAAGAGTATTCGGGTCCACCCCGATCTTGGAATTGCTGTAGGAACCATTCTTGGACAATTCGGAAATCTTCGGCTTCCTCGGGGGGTAAAGAATAAAACCATTCAAGGGCCGGTCCATCCAATGACTTCCTGAATAAGTATGCCATGAGATGACGGTCGTACTTGTGCGGCACAGACTCATACACAAAGTCCTTCAAGTGAACGTAAGGGTCCCCTACCCCAAAATATCATTGACAGATAGGGAGTTCTGACTGGGGTGGAACCTGGAGATGCTGGAAGGAAGGGAGGGGTACCTCAGTGACCTTTCGAGGATCTATTTGTCTCCTTAGGTCGTGGAGCTCCTTTTTCATGGTAACCAGGCGGATGGTAGGGTAAAAGGACGCACCATAGATCGCGTCGGCCACTAAGGACGCGACGAGATAGCGTCGTCGCGATACGCCGCGTCTCCGACAGAGAACAGGTACGTCAAAACAAGGCAAAGACTAACCTAACAGGTTTCTAGGAATGCACTTAAACAAACAAACATGGCAGGCAAGCAAACTAAACTCACGAGGGTAGCACTGAAGGTCCCACCGTGATCGCCAAAAGGTGTAATCACGGGGATTGTACGCCCCCAATACACACAGACATGTATTAACTATAGGAGCATGGAAAGGGGTGTGATCGCCACCTAACTTGTTGCCATATGATAGGAATTAAATGGGCTAACTAAGCTAGGAAAAGGAAAGAGAACACTATACTAACCTGAGGTAACGACGAAGATCCCCGTGGCGATGAGGCTGAAGTCGCGTCGCCCATATGGGTCGCGTCTTTTCTATCGCGTCGCCTTCCTTGGTCGTGTTCTCTGTAGTGCGAGAGAAGTGTGGAAGGACCTTCTTCTTGCCTTCCGGCCAGCCAAAGGACAAGAGCTCCTCGTGAGAACTAGCTTGAGTACCTACCAAAACAACAAAAATAAGGAAGAGAACTCTGTTAGAACATATTAAGTGTAGTATCCATCCAAAAATGAAAAGAAGAGATGAAGCATGGTGGGAACAAACCTGGGGGTGGTTTTAAACCCCCTGGGTGTATGGAAAACGTAGGAAAGTAAAAGAAAATGGATTGCTATCTAATAAGTGATAAAAATGCATGAAGAAGGAAGAAGAAGAGGGAGAGGAAGAAAGAGCCCCGTGTGGGGCGACTCCCTGGTGCCAAATGATGTCCTCCCTTGATCCAGAAGCTCCAAGGGTTGCCTCCTCAAACTCCACACCTTGTGGATAGTGAAATGAGCATGACTTGGTGAAGGGTTGAGGTGAAACATGAGGAGAATGTGAGGGCTGCAAGGTTAAGTGTTGGTCAGAGGAAATTTTGGCAGCCCGTCGGGGTAAAAAGGAGGCTCCCCTTGCTCTGAAGAAAGGGCCGTGCTTTTTATAAAGTCTAGAGTGAGAATATCCCATTTTTAAGTGATAAATACCCTAATAAAAGGATAACACTCATTAATCTCATGGGCGAGAGTCCTAAGGAGGTTTCAAAGAGTCCCCCATCCCCTAGATGCGCTCAAAAGGGTTTGGAGGTTACATGGGATGGTGATAAGGCCATGAGAGGATAACAAGGAGGTGGTTGCGGAGGCTGTTGCCACAGGTGAAGTCGCGACGCATCGTAGGGATGTGACAGTAATGAACGCGACGGCCTTAGTTGTCGCGATTATGAAGCCACGTGCATGGGCATGCATGGGCTGCCGCGACGGCCAAAGGAGGCGCGAAAAGGATGAACGTGGCGCCACGATACGTCGCGTCAATGGAAATCGATTATCCTCAAAATATTGACCAATCACATGGGAGAATAATAGGCATTTAAGGCACATGGACTCTTTAAAAGACAATGGACGTGATATTCATGGAAATTGGGCTGTTAATGGGCTCAAAGCAAGACTAATGATGGGCTCAAGGTGAGTGACCAACTAGGGGCTCACTAAGTTAACAAGAAATGTAGTTCGACTTATAAGCCAGAATCGGGTGTCTACACCTGTGTCCATTGTGTCTGATAGAGACCCAAGATTTACATCTCATTTTTGGAATGAACTACACTATGCCTTGGGATCTAAATTGAACTTCAACACAACTTTCCATCCAAAAACTAATGGTCAGACTGAAAGAACAAATCATGTGATAGAAGACATGCTTAGAGAATGTGTGTTAGACTTTAGAGGTAGTTGGTATGAACATTTACCTCTTGTGGAATTCACCTACAACAATAGATATCAACCTAGTATACAAATGGCACCATTTGAAGAACTTTATGATAGGAGTTGTCAATCTTCGATTTGCTTTTATGAGGTCGGCGAGAGACAACTGTTAGGACCAAAGATGGTAAGAGAAACTACAGATAAGGTAAAGCTTATTAGAGAAACAATGGCAGTGGCGTAGCAGAGGCAGAAGGCATATGCAGACAATAGAAGGAGAGACCTGGAGTTTCAGGTTGCTGAATACGTGTTTCTAAAAGTATCACCAAACTGTGGGATCAGAAGGTTCAGAATCAAAGGCAAGCTATCACCATGATTCATCGGCCCTCTCGAAATCCTTGAAAGAGTAGGGAAAGTTGCATACCGTTTAGCATTACCTACACAACTAGACGGAGTACACAATGTATTTCACATATCCATGCTGAAGAAGTATGTACGTGATCCCTTCCACATCACTGGATATGAATACCAGGTGTATCCCGTTGGTGAAAGTCAGATGGAATCAACACCTGGACGAGGATGATACTTGGGAGACAGAAGAAGCAATGCGTAAAAGATTTACAAAATTATTCCCAAGTAAGCAATCTTCCTAGTTCCATATATTCTATCTAGGAACAAACTCTCTTAAATGGGGGAGGATGTAGCACTCCGAAAATTTTAATTAATTGAAAAATTAGAATAAAATGAAAATAATAATTTAATATTTCTGAATTAGAAAACACATATGTACCATTATAATGGATGCGAAAACACATTAGAAAATTCCATAAAAATTGTATTTCAACTCTAAACAATACTCCCTAGTGACCCACGAAGGAATTTGTGTGAAGAAAAATCAGATTCGCCAAGTTTAAGGTGTTTTTGACTTATTACCGTAATTAGGGAATGAGTCAAATAAGTACTATCACAAGTGCTTAAGTAAGCCCTAAAATAAAATAAGAATCACAGATGGACTCCCAACAATGGGTATTGACAACCCAATGAAAAAATTGGACCAAAGGAAGTTTTTTGGGCCACAAAATAATTTATGCTAAGAAAATAACCCGAAATTCAGAAAGATTCACTAATGGACCATGATAGGGTAAATTCTCACCCAATAGACCACCATTGGACTTAAAACCAAGCCCAAATTCATGGTTACCACCTAAGAGAGGTTTCCATTTTATTCTCATCACAAATTGGGGAGAGAAATCCTCCATTGACGGAATAATACACCTAAATCCGTACCTATTAGTTTTCTAATCTAATTAAGCAACTAAAGACACATCCCTATTTAGATAAGCCCCATCTCTCCCATGGGATGACCCCTAGGGTTGCTGAGGCTGTGCTTGGAGGCTGTGGTGGCTAGAGATCTTGAGGTGGAGGCTAAGACAAGAAGCAAGTTCGTGCACATCTCCTCTTTGCGATCTGCAGAAAAGCCCCTTCAAGATCATCACCTAAGGTTAGTAAAACCTCGACCAAACCATGCAAACCATATATCCCTGGAAAGATCTTTGAGTCTAGTTTCTTATAGAACTAATTTTCCCAATTTCTACCTAGTAGATCAGGAGTATTAAGTGTTCTCCTCCAAGCGGTCAGAACTTGGGCTTTTGGGGAACAAATCTTATTCAACCGAAAAGGTAGGTCATCCACATGCCAAACTCTAATTAAACACATTCATGCTTGCATACATATGTATAGATCATGTTCTTACTATTTTCCCAAAATTTTATCATGAGGGCTCTACGAATTAAATCTGTTATGATCATCACGTGGTGCTGTCCTGATTAAACACTGACTTGTCTTATGAGTTCTGCATCTTTTTGTGGAGTCATTTTCAGACTGAGCATTCAACATAGAACTTGCTACCCTATGAGTCTAATTTAATTTGAACCTAGTTTCCTGAATTTTCATTGTCAGTACAAAGAGTATGACCCCGTACATGAGCACTGTGTCAGATTCATATAGACAGTCACAATACATCTTTTTACCCAGTCAAACGATTTTTGTTCTCGATTACTTGTTATGGTACAAAGTATAGGAAGTACTCTAACTAACAGAGGTGGTTTCATATGATTTGGATCACCCTAGCATTAATTTTGAGTTTTCGAACCCATAGATGTCAAACCTAGTTTGAACCAGACTAGGAAGACACCCATTTAAAGCACCCCTACACTGGAAACACGAAGACGAAGAGTTGACCTGTCACCTTTATGGATCAAAAGGTGACATACTTCTGGTCTCCTTCATGAAGGCGACATGATGCTTGCTGCCTTCTGACCACGGAGGGCATTTCAGCCCTATTTGGCACGTTTTGCGTCGTTTTTGTGCCCCGTCTTCTCTTGTGCAAAGTTAGTTACTGTTAGCATGCATTTATCAAACCATATAAAGATTAAAACATGTACACATGGTGTTTAATTGATCTTAAGTTAAAGATCATGCTCTTTACCTATCGATTATTCACTTCTTGCCTTGTTAGTAAATTTACTAAAAACACATTGTTACTTGCTAAAAATTGATCATACATGATTAGTATTTTCTTATTTAACATTCATGATACTTGCCATACTTAGATCTTCCATAAACAAAGTTTCTATAAATGGAGTTTTCATAATCGGATTCACACACGCACTTGAGCGATTCTCACACATGGCACGCACACACACTCTAGCATGATAGGAATGCCCCATCTTGGCTTGTGGTGAACTCTCTGTTGGCCCACGGATTATGGCAGCAAGCTTTCTAGAGGGGGGGGGGGGGGGGGGTGAATAGAATAGCTACGGAAATTCTAAAACTAAAACATAGAATTCACAACTTAAAACCTTTAGTTAGTGAATGTGATAGTGTGTGATAGAGAGTAGCAGTGCGGAAGCAAATTTAAACAAGCACACAAATGAACACAGAGAATTTTATCCTGGTTCGGTACTTCACAGAAGGAAGACCTACGTCCATTCCCCAGGCAAATCTTGGGATTCACTAACCAGGGTACAATCCCCCCTAGGATATACAAACCCCCAGCTCCCCGCTGGTTGTAACGACCCTCCTTATACCGGTACGATTTTACCAACCCACGTCGATATAGAGAGCGTCACTACAGTGGGACATTTACCCAACATATTCAATAGGCTGAGAGGTACACAAATATAAACATATATCAACGGAACAAAAAGAATTGAATGTAAATATTTTATTCCATCATCCATATTTTATCCACAGTCCATATAGTACAAAAAGAAATTAAAGTTCACATAACTGAAATTTAAATCAAATACATTGTCCACAACTGAATTACATAATGCTCTCAATTACATACTATGAAAATAAAAGTACAATAGTATAGTCTCCACAACAATCTTCTACTCTCGCTCCGAGTCACTCCTGACTAGTCCCTCGGAAGAAGTGGAGACACCTGCACCTGTACGCCGAAGCAAGAGTGAGTCTAATAGACCCAGCAAGCAAATCCATATGCATTTCTCATACATACATCATGTGCACATTCTATTTTCTAAAAGAAACATTCAACATGTATATATAGCATGGTTTGAGCAATCTCTAAATTTGATGCATGAGATTTCTATGCATTGAATAACATGACACACACTTTATCATCATTAAGTATAAACCTATCACATGATTTCTACACATTCAATTACATGCTTAACCATCCTAAACTCAACTGAATTAAACAATTATACACATACAACTAAAACATGGATTTCACCCATAATGGAAGCAATAATCCTAGCATGGATTCTATGTACATTTTCATACACTTAACACAATTATAAACATGATTAGCTTGCTGTTTTGACATGAGTTTAACACATTCATATAATGTTTCACATGCTATTTCATTTATTTTGCACAATCACATAATCATTCGTACTTTACATAATTTCACAGTTTACTTATACCAAATCACATTGTTTGCATTTCAATGTCGTGACACACTCACACACATCATTCACATTTACAATTTCATATCATTTTACTTTGCACATAACATGTGCCTCATTCTCATATCACTTGCACATTCCTTGTGCCAAATTCACATATCATTTGCATATACCTTGTGCCACATTCACATATCATTTGTACACATATATATTTTTATATATTGCCAAGACACAGCCCAAACCACTACTAGAAGGACACACACACATCTCTTTCACACATTCTCATTCGTTACTTAATCACTAGGCAAAGTGATCAAGTCTTGGTTCTTGCAAAAACTGGGGGAAGCCCTCCCCACCATTACTAGTGGAACCTGTCCACCTCCAGGATTTTCTCTACCCGTTGCCTCAGGTCTCATTTATCATAATTGAGCTTTCCCGTAGGGGCACTACTACAGTACAACTCCATTTCTTCTAGGGTGGTAGTGTCTTATGGGCACATTTATACACATTCGTATAATTACACACTATTTGCACACCTTTTAACCCTAAAATTTCCATCTTCACATACGTACACATGGTTTAGATTTCCTAACATGGTACTACTGGTTACAATGTTAAACAGTTACAAATTTATTCTAATCATGTTGCAATTATCAAATTTATCACTAATTACACTAAACATGCTTTAATTGGTCATTTCATCATGTAATAAACAAATTAGTACATACTATTGTCCAATTCACATGAAAATTTAACCACAGACCGTTCACAGATCAAGCATCATGCATACCAATTTTCATATTTTTCAGAGTCATACACAGTTTATGATAAATAAAACAAGCATTCTGCCTAATCTATCAAGTAATCAATTAAATATGGTACACAGTGCCATATACATATTTATCTATTCTAAAATCTATGTGCAACATTCATGATATTACATATAATTTCTGGGAATTAATTTCACATCATACAATTTATTGGAGAGTTAAAACAAATAAAACATGCTCTTTGTTTTACAGTTCAGAAATTATATTTATTTACACGAACAGCATAAAATTTCCAAATTTTCATGGCATTAACTGACATCTCTAAACACCGTACAAAAATTCCATGACACTAAAATTCCACATGGATCACACAAACAGTAGTTTACAAGGTTGGAAAACCTGTCTGACATACATTTCAGAAATTTTAATAAATAGAATATTCATTGAAAATTCCACAGAATTTCACAACATCATCCACTCGAAGTATTACATAGCATATAAAATTTACAGTATATCCTCATGCACAGAAATCCAAAAAATAAATTATAAAGGGGCAAGAAGCACATTGTTTTTGCCTGAAGGACTTAGCGGCAACGGTGTGGCCGCTCACCTGGTTGACGGCAACATAGGTGGCCGCTAACATTGATCTTAATGGCATCAGATCTTGCCGTTAATCTCCTGTCTGTGCAGAACACAGACTGAATTCAAAAAAAATCGATTGAAGGTGGGCTCCAGGACACGATTAAAATTCTGAAAAATTACCTAAGACCTACTAGATGCATGTAGGGATAACGTGTATGGGTTACTTGCCTTCAAAAAAATCTACAATCGAAGGATTAAGTCAAAGAAGGCCCTCCTCAGCCTGAGCGAAAGAGCCTTCAAATCCACTTCTATCCGGGTTCTATGTCGATGCAAACAGCCACCCAATGTCTAAGAAGCTTTGCCCAATGCTTAGACTCCCCTCCAGTCGCAGAAGATCGCCAGAAGGAATCACCAATCGCCGGATCCACGGGTCCAAAGTTCAGGTTTCGCACAAGAGTTTTAGGGTTTTGACAAAAGAGTCAAAAGGGTTAGATCTGGTCGGAAAGGGGGTGTTTTATAGGGTTAGGGGTCGAAGACGTGCTTAGGTAGGGTATAGGACCGTTGGAGAACGGTTTTCTAAACAAGAGGTGACATTTTCGGAGGTGTTTCTAGATCTAAAGACGCAACAGATCTGGGATGTTAATGTCAACATCACTAGTCGCCGGTCTGGGGTTAGCGTCCATCGATGTGGCCACTTACTCCCTGTTAACGTCAACTCATGTTGACGCCAACAGGTCGCTTGGCCAGAACTTAAAAACTGCAGAACTACACTTACTCAATGCATGTACATGGAATTTACAATGTATACATTAGAAAATGAATACCATTCATGCAATGTAATGAATAATATATATACAATAAATATACATATTTTTTTTTACAACAATACATCGAATAGTTTATTTATATACACATACATATATCTACACATACAAACATCCATCCCTCACACAATCAAACCCCTATATAAGAGAGTAAAATTCTAGGGCCTTATACTGGTCCTCTTCCTTTCCGAGTAGGAAGGAAACTCACTTCTGTTATAGGTCAAGAAGCTACCCTCCTGGAACAAACCCCAGTGCGGTTCTGTTGGAACAAACCCCAACTTGGTTCTGCTAGCTAAACCCCTAACTAGGTTTGTTGGTACAAACCCCAACTAGGTTCTTCTCTTAACCAAAAGGAAGTGCTAAGTACAGTCCCTCAACTAGATAGAAATCGCTAGCAACCCCATTGGCCTTCTCTTCACATAGGAAGAGGCTCACTATATATAGTCCTATAGCTGGACAGAAATCATTCTTAGAAAAGAAAGAACAGACTGAGAGTTGTACAAAATGGACACTAACTCAAAAACTCTTAGCTGAAAGACTCTCCCCAAAATTACAATGTAGCATAAAGAGAGTGAAGAGAAGAAAAGGAGCTTGAAGCTTGAAGACTTTAGATGGTTGCTTGCACACTTCTTCTTGGGCTCGAGCTCTTTCTCTCTTCCTTTTGAGTGTATGTGGAGTTGAGGTTTCTCACTGGATGTACACTCTTTGAATGATCTTCAGAAAAGCTCTCTTGTTGTTCTTCAGCCTTGCTTCATCTTTTTATATAGCAACTTTGAACATATCCGTTGAAGAGATCCGTTGGAACTCTTCTAGCCGTTGCTGATCTCTTAGTTTATCTAATCTTCTTCTTCTTTTGTCTAATAGACACTTGGTGTAGAGGGAAGTCGTCTAGATATCTGCAGGCACAGAAGATAGAGTCAGACTAAAAAATTCTTCTAACAACAGGCCCATACCTTGCCTTACTTCCATGTTTTCTGGTGACATCTAGACATGTCACCTACTTTGAAGGATAGATAGCAAAAAGATCTTCAATTAGATAGAGAAATAATAAGTTAAGCATATGAAGGCATTTGAGTTTTCATTGGGCGCCAAAAACATTTTGAAACAATTAAAATATAGAGGTAATTGATGTTTAAGTACAATAGTAATCGATGTGGAGGACAATCGATGTTTCAATGAAATGATGTTTCAATGTATGTATTTAATCGATGTTTGAACACAGTCGATATTCTAAGGATAACGATGTTGAACTGAAATCGATGTTTGACTGAAGTCAATGTTTAATGTTCAACTGAAATCAATGTTTGAATGAAGTCAATGCTTAAGTGAAGTTGATGTTCTGAATGAAATCGATGTTGAACCGAAATCGATGTTTGAGAGAAGTCGATGTTAAATTGAAATCGATGTTTAAGTGAAATCGATGATCTAAGTGAAGTCGATGTTAAACCGAAATCGATGTTGAATGAAATCGATGTTTAAATGAAATTGATGTTTGAAGTCGATGTTTAAGTGACGCAATCCATGTTCTAATGTAATCGATGTTTTGAGGTAATCGATGTTAAGCAATTGTAATTGATGTATGATTATAACAGTAATCGATGTGGCACTTAGTCAATAATCGATATGCATTGAACAACAATCGATTTAGCTATTCAATGAAAATCATGAAACGATAGTGCAATAGTATGTTGTAATTATGAGAAAAACATGATATTAAATATATTCATTATATTTAAATTAATCATGAGTTTTTTTATCACCAAAATAAAGGATAAAATATAGGAGTGGTTCAACACTCTCCGTTAGATATTCCTTCTATCAGACTAGTGACCCCTTGACCAAGGCCTCCATAAGTCTCCTTTGACCATGGATTCCCACATGGCCGATGAGTAGGTTGTACCATTGAAATACCCAGAAGTTAGTGTGTATGTATCTCTCTTCTCTTGGCATTCTTGACGAGATCTTTCTCTTCTCATCTTGATTCTAGAGTACACCCCTATTGAACATAAGACCATGTTACTAATAAGTGAATGAACTAAATTGAAAATACGTCGTTATGCTGTCGGATTGAACTCTTGAACTCTTACCTCAACTATCTTGATATTATTAGACTCTTATTATTGGCCATACTTGACTCTGGGTATGTACATTTAAATTACTTGAGATGTTGGATCGGGCACGACGAGTGTCCAAGAGCTCCAGTCTAGCCCCAATGACGGAGAGTCATAAATATACTGTTAACCATGGGGTATAATGATTACTGGCATTGCATCTGCGCTGGGAGTACTTGTGTGTCGAATGCTAGATACATAAACCACATACATGTGTTCTAGTGTGCATTCCAAGGTAGCATAGATCCTTAGTTCACATTAGTGTCTTCGTGCCTAATTACTGTTACATGTTAAAAGTTCTTGCTCATGCTTGCTTGCTTGTGAAATGGCTACTCTATTGCATGCTATCTTTCTCTTATTAAGGAAGTTACCGTCTTGCTAGATCAATGTCCACAATATTTGGAAATCTTGAATACAACCTTCGTGCTAGGCTGATGTTTACATCTCTTGATCATACTAGCTTACATGATATACTGTTCACGTGTTACTACTGTCGTTTTAATTGCATTTACATATCATGTTCATACCTTCTAGCTTTTAAATTGTTAATTACTTATATCATTGTTGGAAGATGTAAATCCTATTGGGCGAGTGCACTCATTACCTACTTTCCAACATTTCAGGAGAGTAGGAGTTTGAGGAGGAAGAGAACCAGGACTACATTGGGGATGACCAAGCGTGAGAGCATCCTAGAAGCCATAGTCGTAGTGTCATAGTGTTATATAGTTTGAGAATGAGAGTACTAGAATAATATAGTAGGTGTGAGGATAGTATGTACTTTTCCCTTTTATTGAATCTTAGTCCTATAGTTCGATTTCGAATTAGAGCTTGTACTAGTTCTCATCATTGAAATGAAATAAAGAGTTTGAGATTTAGGATTATTGCAAACTAGTTGTGTTATATGTGATTGCTAGCTAGAGGCTTATTTTCCGGCTGTTCATGTCTCAACGATCGAATAACTCTTCCGCTGCCATGCTTTGGAACGTGACAATTCTGAAAGAGGTCCGCCGAAGCTTGAAATCCTCATTTTTGGCGCATGATATGGAAGACGAAGATCGTCCTCCACAAATTCGGCATTAGCTGGATGGGGGCGACCTTCCAAGTGTTTAACAGGTCCCTGGAGATCGCTGACACTGGTAACTGTTGAACCACTCTTTATTATCTTCATATTTTGGTGCTAACAAAATTTATAATGTAACTTAAATTGAATATTTTATTTCATCTGTGTCGCATCAATCTCATAGCAAAATGCTGAGTCTCATATTGATGCAATATTGGTGCACTAAAATGATAATATCGATGTCTAATCTATATACATCGATTTCAGTTCGAGTGCTAATTAATAAGCGCTGCAATGATTTGGTCTTAATTGATTTTATAAGCGGCATAACGATTCCTTAAGTGCCACAACGATTTCATAAGTTACACAACGATTTGATCGTGGAACGATTCGTTAAGTGATCACAATGATTTGCTAAGAATCGATCCCACAATGATTTCATAAGTTACACAACGATTTGATCGTGTAACGATTCGTTAACTGATCACAATGATTTGCTAAGAAATCGATCCCACAACGATTTCATAAGTTACACAACGATTTGATCGTGTAACGATTCGTTAAGTGATCACAATGATTTGCTAAGAAATCGATCCCACAACGATTTCATAAGTTACACAACGATTTGATCGTGTAAGGATTCGTTTAGGGCTTATAACGATTTGATAAGTGAGCACAACAATTTGTCCTCACATTGATTTGCCTTTCATAACAATTCAATAAGGCTCACATCGATTTAGGTCTCGTAACGATTTCTTAAGTGACCACATCGATTTGCCTTCGCAACGATTTGTTAAGGCTCATAACGATTTGTTAAGTAAGAACAACGATTTGCTTCTCACATCGTTTCGATAAGTGCCATAACGATTTGGTCTCATAATCGATTTGCTCTGAAGTGTTTTTGGCGATTAAATGAAAAGTCAAATATCTTCTGACAAAAGGCTGCGTGCATATTTCAGAGTTTTGTGAGGAAAAGATATGAACTGCTATTTTTATCATGTTAGCAGAAGCACAGTAGCATGCACTGTTATCTTGTAAACACTCTTTTATGCTAACACTCTCTTCTATGCTTACAGACCTCGAAGACCACCAGAGGTTGATTAAGACAAATGAAGAGAAGATCAGCAACGACTAGAAGAGCTCGAACGGATCTCTTCAACGGATCTATTCAAACGCCTCTTATATAAAAGATGAAGCAAGGCTGAAGAAGAAAAGAGAGCTTTTATGAAGATCTTTGAAGGAGTGTACAACCAGTGAGGAACCTGAACTCCAAATACACTCAAAGGAATAGAGAGAAAGAGCCTGAGCCCAAGAAGAAGTGTTCAAGCATTTGAAGCATTCGAGCTTTCAAGCTTCCTTTCTTCTCTCTTCATTTTCTCCCTGTGCTCTTTGTAATCTTGGGGGAGACTCTGTGACTGTGAGCTAAGTCCTGAGTGTTCATCTTGTAATAGCTCTCAGTCTCATCTTTCTTTTCTAAGAAAGAATTCTGTCCAGCTGTAGGACTGTATACAGTGTGTAACCCAGCTAGGGGTTTGTGTCGAGCAGAACCGCAATGGGGGTTGTACCAGTAGGTTTGCTTCTGAGCCTAGAAAAGAAGTGGGCTGCCTTCTTGCCCGGGAAAGAGAAGAAGACCAGCTGGGGTGCTGGGTGTTGTAGTGTCCTTGAGGGAGACTGTACCCGTAGCTAGTGAAATCCCAAGAGGTTGCTAGGGGACTGGACGTAGGACTTCCATGTGGGAAGGGCCAAACCAGGATAAATCCCTTATATTATTGTGTGATTGTTTACTTGCTTCTGCACTGCTACTCTTTATCACACTAAACTAACCAAACATTGAAGTGATAATTTTCTGTGTTTAAGTTTCTGTTTCAGATTTCAGAAAACCTATTCATCCCCCCTCTAGGTTAGCTTGCTGCCATTCCAAAAGGACCAACAAGTGGTATCAGAGCGGGTCTCTGAACATTCAAGGAAGATCCAACGATCTTAGAGCAAAGGTCCATGGCAGCTCAAGGATATGCTGAAGGACAATCAGTCACCAGACCTCCATTCTTTGTTGGAGAAGACTACCAATATTGGAAGATGAGAATGGAATGCTTCATTCGAGGCATAGACTTTGATCTGTGGCAGTTAATTGAGGTAGGTGATTTTGTTATTGTTCCTGCTGAAGGCACTACTGCTATTACAGTAGCAGATAAGCATAAATTATCTGCAAATTATAAAGCTAAGAACTTTTTATGTTGTGCTTTATCTAAAAAGGAATTTAGTAGAGTATCTGCTTGTAAGTTTTCCAAAGAAATACGGGATAAGCTGCAGATAACTTATGAAGGAACATATAAAGTAAAACAAACTAGGATAGATATTCTTGTTTCATAATACGAACAATTTAAAATGCTTCAAAACAAAAATATCACTACTATGTATAATAGATTTTCAAGCATAGTAGTAGGTTTAAATTCTCTTGGAAAAATTCTTTCTAATGAAGAACCGTTAGAAAGATACTTAGGTCTTTAACTGTTTCATGGACACCTAAAGTAACCGCTATTGAAGAAGCCCATGACTTAACCAAATTGTCAATTGATAATTTAATAGGTTCTCTCATGGCACATGAAATAAATATGGAGCGACTATCTGAAAACTCATCAAAGAAAAATGTACTAATGCTCTTAAAGTTGTAGCTGCTCCTTCCACTTCTTCTTCTAGTTCCAAAAATGCAGATTCTGAAGACAGTGACGTAGATGAAGTTCTGTCCAAGCTTTAGAAATTTCTCAAGAAGAAGAAAAATGGATCAAGAAGGATTCAAAAGAAAGAGAGAAAATAAAAAGAACTAGTTTGCTATGAATGCAAAAACCAGGACATCTGAGACCAGATTGTCTAAGGCTCAAGAAGACTGGTCAAACAGTGAAGCCCAAGAATCAGCACAAGAAGTTCAAAAGAAAAGCCATGGCAGCTGCTTGGGAAAATGATGAGGCCACAAGCTCAGAATCTTCAAGCTCAGAATCAGAGAAAGAGCATGTAAATCTAGCCCTCATGGCAGGACTAGATGAGGTACATTCTTACTCATTTTTCAATTCTTGCACAGATTCAGGGTCAGAATCGGAAGACTTAGAAAAAGTCTTTAATGAACTTTATGATAAACACAAGGTTGTTGTAAAAGAATTGAAAATATCAAGAACAACCTTACTTATTTGGAAAATACTAATTCTGATCTTAAATCAGAAATGGAACAACTGGAAAAACACTGAAGGACAGTAAAGATAATAATTATCTTTTAAATGAAAATTTGAAAAAAAAGAATAATGAGAAGTTAGAGTTAGAAGAAAAATTAAAAACTCTAACTGAAGAAAATCTTTATTTAAAAGAATCAGTTGAAAATTAACAAAAGGGAAAACATCCTTAGTCCTATGCTTAAAAGGGTTAAAATCTTGAAATAATAAACAAGGGCTTGGATACATACCCCCAGAAAAGGAAAAGCAAGCCACAATTCCAGGTAAATATCCTTTACCAAAATTTGTAAAAGAAACCAACATACCTCAGAAAAAGAAACTTGAAATATCCAAGGTTCACAATAAAAAGGTTTCTAAAAAGTTTGTTCAAATCAAGGGCAATCAAAATTTCAAAATAAACTATATTCATTGTTGCTCTCATTGCAATAAATTAAGACACACTGTAAACACCTACACAACAAGACACCTAGTTTGGATTTCGAAAGGATACTTTTATGCATCTAACCATCAAGGACCCAAAAGGATTTGGGTACCTATTTCTGAATAAGTTGTGTGCAGGATAGCCTTGGAGCATCAGGATCAAGGATGCTCAAGGCAAGACTGACTGTCAACTCTTCATCCAAATCTCATCTGAAGAAGGAGTAGTCATAAATGTTGAATTTTTACAATGCTACTGACAATGTTTGCATGTTTTTTTTAGATAAATACAGGAAATAATTCTGAAGACTTGACAATCAACATGTATAAGGTCAAGTGCAACAAGATTTGAATTGCATCACATTAAGGGGGAGTCTCATGCTCAGGGGGAGATTTCACTAAGGGGGAGTTATTCATTAAATGTCTATCATTGTTGAACCCCTCAATGGTAAGAAATTTTCTCAAAGGGCAGAGAATGCATGGTAAGATCCTTCCTTTTTGGTTTGTGACAAAAAGGGGGAGAATTTGTATGTTCTATGAATTTTTTCAGCATTTTCTATACTTCATATTTTGTATCAGAAAATTCACATAAATTTTGTCATCACCAAAATGGGGAGATTTTGAACCACTCTTTATTATCTTCATATTTTGGTGCTAACAAAATTTATGTTGTAACTTAAATTGAATATTTTATTTCATCTGTGTCGCATCAATCTCATAGCAAAATGCTGAGTCTCACATTGATGCAATATTGGCGCACTAAAATGATAATATCGATGTCTAATCTATATACATCGATTTCAGTTCAAGTGCCAAATTAATAAGCGCACAACTATTTGGTCTTAATTGATTTTATAAGCGTCATAATGGTCCTTAAGTGGCCACAATGATTTCATAAGTTACACAACATTTGATCGTGTAATGATTTGTTAAGTGATCACAATGATTAGCTAAGAAATCGATCCCACAACGATTTCAGAAGTTACACAATGATTTGATCGTGTAAAAATTCGTTAAGTGATCACAATGATTTGCTAAGAAATAGATCCGACAACGATTTCATAATTTACACAACGATTTGATCGTGTAACGATTCGTTTAGGGCTTATAACGATTTGATAAGTGAGTGCAACGATTTGTACTCACATCCATTTGCCTTTCATAACGATTCATTAAGGCTCACATCGATTTAGGTCTCGTAACGATTTCTTAAGTGACCGCATCAATTTGCCTTCGCAACGATTCGTTAAGGCTCATAACGATTTGTTAAGTAAGAATAAGGATTTGATTCTCACATCGTTTCGATAAGTGCCATAACGATTTGGTCTCATAATCGATTTGCTCTGAAGTGTTTTTGGCGCTTAAATGAAAAGTCAAATATCTTCTGACAAAAGGCTGCATGCATATTTCAGAGTCTTGTCAGAAAAAGATATGAACTGCTATTTTTATCATGTTAGCAGAAGCACAGTAGCATGCACTGTTATCTTGTAAACACTCTTTTATGCTAAACACTCTCTTCTATGCTTACAGACCTCGAAGACCACCAGAGGTTGATTAAGACAAATGAAGAGAAGATCAACAACGACTAGAAGAGCTCCAACGGATGTCTTCAACGGATCTATTCAAAGCCTCTCATATAAAAGATGAAGCAAGGCTGAAGAAGAAAATAGAGCTTTTCTGAAGATTTTTGAAGGAGTGTACAACCAGTGAGGAACCTGAACTCCAATACAATCAAAGGAAAAGAGAGAAAGAGCCTGAGCCCAAGAAGAATTGTTCAAGCATTTGAAGCATTCGAGCTTTCAAGCTTCCTTTCTTCTCTCTTCATTTTCTCCCTGTGCTCTTTGTAATCTTGGGGGAGAGTCTGTGACTATGAGCTATGTCCTGAGTGTTCATCTTGTAATAGCTCTCAGTCTCATCTTTCTTTTCTAAGAAAGATTTCTGTCCAGCTGTAGGATTGTATACAGTGTGTAACCCAGCTAGGGGTTTGTGTCTAGCAGAACCGCACTGGGGTTTGTACCAGTAGGTTTGCTTCTGAGCCTAGAAAAGAAGTAGGCTGCCTTCTTGCCCGGAACGAGAAGAAGACCAGCTGGGGTGCTGGGTGTTGTAGTGTCCTTGAGGGGGACTGTACCCTTGGTTAGTGAAATCCCAAGAGGTTGCTTGGGGACTGGACGTAGGACTTCCATGTGGGAAGGGCCGAACCAGGATAAATCCCTTGTGTTATTTATGTGATTGTTTGCTTGCTACCGCACTGCTACTCTTTATCACACTAAACTAACCAAACTTTGAAGTGATAATTTTCTGTGTTTAAGTTTCTATTTCAGATTTCAGAAAACCTATTCACCCCCCTCTAGGTTAGCTTGCTACCATACCAAAAGGGCCAATAGTAACCAGAACCCTGCCTAAGAGGCCCAAGGAGAGAACGAAACAACTGGGCTTGTCCGTCCGGTATGTCTGAACCTCACGCATCAAGATGATATCCTCGCCAATATGGAACCACTTGTGAAGGCCTTCGAAGTTCCAGTATTTCAAGACCTTGGTCTTTGTCGGAAAATGTCCACTCGCCTCTACAACGGTGGTAGCTTTTCCTTCCCTCTATGCCATCAGAGGAGAGATCGGAGACAAAGAAGGCGAACGGAGGAGAAGATGAAGAGAGCGAGAAGACTAGCAACGAAAGTGGTAAGGCAAGGCTCGAAGCAAGGAAGTGTGATGCATTCCCACCTCTTCCTCTCCTTATAAGGAAGAGGAGGCGTAGAATTCAAAGGCCCAAAATGGGAGATTGCTTGTGCAAACAACCTGCTCGAATGGCTCGTTTGAGTGCCCTAGTCACGTCATACATCTTCTGCCATCATGAAACGGGAACCCGAAGGAAGCCCCAACGGCGTCACCAAGTACTGTACATACTGTCGTGACCAACATCACATTTAATGCGAAGAGGGCAACGTCTAATAGTCATCTCCCTTCTCAAGTGCTCACGGTCACATCCGAGCAGACTTGAGAGACTGAGGGGCAAGTGTGGAGGCTAGTTCTTGCTTCCTGGGTCCATGGGCCCATCATACCTAGTAAGGAAGAAGAGCGACGGCTATTCTACCACGTGTCCTCGGAGACAGCTAAAAGCTTCCGAACACATCTCAATCGCCACATGTCTAAGGGTCCCAAGAAGCTTGGCCTCCGGGCACCTCCATGCCTATCCAAACAAGACAAGGCCACCGAACGTTTCTATTCAGAAGGGGACCCATAACCTCACTGAACAAGCCTCCTGGCTCATGATCGGATCCTCCACGGTTCCAACAATAGGTCACTGAGCACTGGACAGCCACGCCAAGCAGATCCACGGGCTCCTGCTCGGTACCTCTATGGCCTACAACGCTATGCAGCCCTTGGCCTCCTAGTAGTAATTACGGAGACAATGCGGCATGCCTCCCCACAATGTGAAGCAGCCCCAGTGGGAGCTCCCAACGGGTATCTCGAACAGACATCCCCCATCTTAGGAATTCAACCATCGCATCCTTCCAGTCATCATTGGAGAAAGATGCGTCTGATTCCTATATAAGGAGCAGGTAACCTTCGTGGAAAGGTATGTGAAATCATCTCCCCCAATCGCCCACAAGTGAAACCACACACGAAAAGAACCTTCCTTTCTAGGCCCAGTGACAGTCATCCTTGACTTTGGCATTGGAGGATTCTCCCACCTTTTCAACCGGGTTCCTCTGATCCTTTTGTTAACTCCTTTATCTCCATGATTACACATTTTGGTGATAACAAAACTTATCAAAATATATTTACCTTAACATCATTTTGGTTAAAGTTTGTCAACAAGAGACTCAAAGAAAATAAATTACATAAAGGATCATCATTGTACGTATTCCAAGTATTTCTATGTTTCAAATTGCTTGTAAGTCTTTGTTGTCATTCATAATTAATCGAAGACAAGTTTCATCTTCTATTGCTTTTAAACTTCATCATTTAAGTTATGCATGTTTTTATCATGTTCAGTCGAAGCTTACTACGTCATACACAAAGCTAACTTCGTCATATCCGAAGCTGGCACTTCGTCATGTATGTTCTTGGTCATGATCAATCGAAGCTCTACTTCGTCATATCCGAAGTTTCACTTTGACCGACAATAATATCAATTGTTTTATACAAAGCTCCACTTCATCATATATGAAGTAACACTTCGTCATATCCGAAGTTCCACTTCGACCAATTGTGTTGTGTTTTGATTCTAGTAGAATCTCTACATCGATTGCATTCAAACATCGATTGCCTCTTTACAGATCGATTGCCTTTATAAAACATCGATTGTCTTGCTTAAACATTGACTGCCTTTATATAACATCGATTGTCTTCATAAACACCGATTATCTTGCTTAAACATTGATTACTCCTTGAACATCAACTGTGACTTAAACACCGATTAGCATGTATCTCCATTTCAGATAATTTATTGTCAAATATTGTGATCATCCTTATCAAGATAAGTATCTTTACAGTAATCATACTGATTGTGATTGAAATTTATTAATTTGTGTTATCATCAAATCATGGCACATAATATTTTTCAAACCATTTTTAAAGATGTGCATTTCAAATTTTTTGCTATCTGTTACATATCCTTCTTACAAAAATTGAAGGATATCTTCTTATAGTATGAATTTTTAACTGACTACTATTTTCACGGTACTTCTTAGTCACGAGACTTCTAATAATTTATGTATGAACATATTTGTTTGTGGCGTACTTAGTCACGGGACACAGTTTTCTTGCAGAAAGCGCCTTACGGTTTTCCATTCTCATAACAAGTCTTGTTATAATTTACATGGTGAAAGAATGGACATATCTGTTGGCCCACTTGGAACGATGGTAGCAAGCTATCTAGAGGGGGGGGGGGTGAATAGATTCGCTGCAGAAATAGAAAAACATAGAAGTCACCACTTGAAAACATCAGTTAGTGAATGTAGTTATGCGAGGAGATAAAGAGTAGCAGTATGGAAGCAAATAAACAATCACACAAATGGACACGAGAATTTATCCTGGTTCGGCCTTTCCCACTTGGAAGTCGTACGTCTAGTCCCCAAGCAAACTCTTGGGATTTCACTAACCCATGGTACAGTTCCCCTTAAGGACGCTTACACATATAGCCTCAACTGGTCTTCTTCTCTTTCTCGGGAAAGAAGGCAGCCCACTGTGTACAGTCCCACAGCTGGACACACCACCCAACAACGCTGGTCTTCTCTTCTCAACAGAAGATGAACACTTTTGAACACAGAAGCAAGGACCTGAAGCCCCTAGATCAAGCTCAAGATAATTAGTGAGATAGTTGATCTGAGACTGAGCCTAAGAAGGAAAGAGTTTACAATGACGGACACTCCTTAGGCTAACCTGCAGCTCTCTCTCTCAATTACACAGAGACGCACAGAGAGAGAATGAGGAAGAAAGAGAGAAGATTGCTTGAAAGCTACAACTTGAATTGGCTCGAGCTCTTCCTCTCTACTTGCTTGAGTGTGTATGGAGTTTGAGCTTCTCATTGGATGTACACTCCTTGAATGATTTTCAGGTTTTGCTCACTTCGTCTATATGTCTGTTCTTCTTCTTCTTCTCCCTTTATATGTAGCAGTTTAGAACAGATCCTTAGACTGATAGCCGTTGGAGCTTTCTGAACCGTTGCTCTTCTTCTTCTTCTTCTTCTTCATTGAGTCTAATGGCTTCTTCTTCTGTCTACTGGCTACTTAGAGTGGAGGAGGATGTTCCAACTGGTGTGCACTTCCAAATTTGCCAACATCAAGTCCAAGATGTTGACTCTGTGTAGAGGTGGACCTACAAACATTAAATGCAAGATAGATGTTAGGCTCGTGAAGTCCTTTGTCTGATGGCTCATACCTCTTTTGCTTTCTGTCTGTATGTCCTGCAGATAGTCAGAAATGGAATGGAGATGTTTTTCTATTGTTGCAAGAGGAGAGAGATCCTATCAGACAAGCCAAAAGATCTTCAATCAGAGAAATGATAAGTTAACCTAATGAAATATATTTTAACTTTCATTGGGTGCTAAAGACAATTTGAAACATTTGAAATATAAATGAAATCGATGTTTAAATATAATGGAGTCAATGTGAAAGACAATCGATGTTTTAATGTAATTCAAGTATGAAGTCGTTGTTTGAACATAATTGATGCTCAAGTGAAATGTAATCGATGTTTCAATGGAGTCCATGTTCTAGAGAAGTCGATGTTCAACAGAAGTCGATGTTTAAGTGAAACCGATGTTGAATAGAGTTGATGTTTAAACTGAAATCGTTGTTTGAATGAAATCGATGTTCTAATGAAATCAATGTTCAATAGAGTCGATGTTTAAGTGAAATCGATGTTGAACAGAGTCGATGTTTAAACTGAAATTGTTGTTTGAACAAAATTGATGTTCTAATGAAATCGATATTCAACAGAGTTGATATTTAAGTGAAATCGATGTTGAACAGAGTCGATGTTTAAACTGAAATTGTTGTTTGAATAAAATCGATGTTCTAATGAAATCGGTGTTCAACAAAGTAGATGTTTATGTAAAATCGATGTTGAACAGAGTTGATATTTAAACTGAAATCATTCTTTAAACAAAATCGATGTTCTAATTAAATCGGTGTTCAACAGAGTCGATGTTTAAATGAAATCGATGTTGAACAAAATTGTTGTTAAACAGAATGAAATCGATGTTTACATGGAGTCGATGTTTAAGCAAAGTCGGTGTTCAACAGAAGTCGGTGTATTTGTATGGAAATCATTGTGACACTTAGTCAGCAATCAATGTGTATTGAATAGCTATCGATTTGGCTTTTCAGTGCAAATCAAGAAGCGATAGTGCCATAAATTTATATTTATTTAGAAAATATGATATTAAATATATTTATAATATTTAATTAATCATGAGTTTTGTTATCACCAAAATATAAGGGTAAAATATAAGAGTTGTTTAACAATCTCTCCCTTTTTGGTGATGACAAAACTTATGAGAATTTTCTGACAAAGATTATTCAAAAGCATGGAATAAATAGAAATTTTTGAGTTTAAACTTACTCTCCCCTTTTTGTCAATAACTAAAAAGGATCTTACCATTGCATGTTCTCCCTTTAAAGAATATTCTTACCAAGTTGAAGGAGAGGGGTTCAACAATACGTTACTGCGTCATTGATTACTGCTTCCCCTTTATGTATGCTCCCCCTGAATGTGAGACTTGTGAGTCTTTATGGTTCCTTTAATTTGTCCACCAATTTGGCATCATCTGAGTGTGCACGCGTGGCTAGGGTTTGAGGACTCTGTGGTGTCGAGGTGCCAAGCCAAAGACCCTAGCTGGTCCTATCTTCTTGTGTGAGTGTGACTATTGTTGTGTTGTATTGTGTACTATTGAGCTGCGAGGTTCCAGTTTTTTGACATGCTTATATGAGGAGTTGGGCGTCACAACACCGGTTTTCGTGTGTTTTAGTGCAATGTTACTTTAGAGTAGTTTACTTTCCTACACTTTTTATATTATTTATCGGGGGGGGGGCTTAGTGTAACACCCCATAAAATTTTATTGTTAGAAAACATGAACATATTATTATTAGACTTGGTTTATTATGAGATTTAAATAATTAATATCTGGGATTAATTACCGTTAATAAATGATATCCCAGTGTCGTACGTAGAGGTGCGCGCTCCGATAGGGCGACACCGAAAAACTGTAACGAAAATGAAATCTGAGAACACCATAATTTCCAAAAAAATGTGGTGATATCAGAAATGTAAATATTTGGATTTGTTGACGTACGGATTTTGAGATTAAGCCGACACAACTATTTTCGGGTGATTTTTCACCCACTGTAAATAAATTTTAAAAATCAAACTAAAATTACCATAATTTGTAAAACCATCAAATTAGTCTATGGTTAAAATTTTAATACAAACGGACCTCGTTTTAACACATTTATATAGTGATTATTGGGCCAGTCGAATTTTGGGCCATTTACGGTGGTCATTTTCTGGGTAATTTTATTTGCTTACGTGTTAGGGGCTATGTGAGCCACCTTACCTGGGTGTGAGGCCCACACGTTTGACCCATAGGTGTAAGATTTGAAAAGATTGCATGTGAGACGTGTTGCTATAGAAATCAAAATGGTGTTATCGTAACAACTGGGCGGCCAACGTGCCTTGGTGCATGGGGAGCTTGGGAGCTTATAAAAGCCCTTCACTAGCCGATGTTCCAGTCCTTCTCTCTTCCACCTCTACTACTCCTTGCTCTGGTTTCTCTTTTACTTGTGCTCCTGCTGTTGCAGTTGGGCTATTGTCGGTGGAGCTACTTTCTTCTTCTACTATTATTGTTGCTGTGCATACTCCTTGCTGCTAGAGTTGCTGCCGTGGGAATGCTTTGCTACTTCCACCTTGAAGTAACTGATGCTACAATTCTGTAGGAACTCTTCTCTTGCTGGTTGTGGATTCCTTCGTCAAGATCAAGTGAAGGTTTATCTTGTTAGTTAGGTAGGATTCTCTTCCTTTCTCACTCTTTTCTAAATCCTTGACTCCCACCTTTGTTAAAGAGGTCATGATCACCTATTTACTTGTTTTAGACTTGTGAATTCTCTTTTGAAACAGTGTATCCATCCCTTATAATCATGTTTTAGTTGTGTGTCTGTAGGATTTACTTCCTATCACTTCTTCTTCCTACTTCTCAACTTGAATCAATAGTTAGAAGTAATCTTTTACCATGTGTATGCTATTTTCTAGATTCGGAAAGTAGTTTTGTGATAAGAATTGAACCTTTCATGTGTTTAAATTAGTGTTTAGTCATGGAGGGCCATACTCACTTCTCTTCCATCATAACTTGTTTAAATCTGAAATCATATTGATCCTACTATGTAGTGTAGATTGAGCTATGACAGTTCTTTCTACCTTCTTAAAGATGATTTTTGAGAAACCATGAAAGTCTCAAGTGAGTGTACTTTGATAAGTGAATGATAGAAGAAGAAAAGAGAGTTTTACGAGAATTACTCTTCCAGTAAATTTTCCCTTTGAGTTTGCCTTCTTTTTGGTCATTCATGTGTACCATGTTCCTTGTTCTTTCTTTCACTTCCATGTAACATTGGTTTGATTCTTGAGGTTGAGATCATACTTGTGTAAAGCCTTAAACATGGTAGGAGCTATAGGAGAGCATGGTAGAAAAATTATTAATCATTCTTATCATTTTCTGGAAGTTCTCACAGCACCTGTCGACAGCCATGCCTTTAGCTGTCGACAAGGCCATGTTTCCAGAACCCAGAAGGTTTTGCCTGACAGTGGCTATCGACAGGCACATTCCTAGCTGTTGACATGTAAGGCCCCAAATTTCTTTTCCCACTTCTGTTTTATGTATATGGTGTTTACTTATTTTTGCATAAATGGCATGCATGAAGATGATGCTTATTATAGATATAAATCTTGCATGTGTATTCGAAGATGTATGTTTATATATGTGAATATAAGTAATTGGCCAATTTTGTGTATAAGGTATCTATTCAAATATTATGCAAGTACCATCTAAATATTGAAGTATACCTTATATTGCCCATTTCATAAATATTGTGTGCGAATGTATGAAGTGCATATGTGTAGGTGCGTATGTAGATTATCATATGCATGTGATAATTGTGTACTTAATTTTACATATGTAACACCTTGGATACTTAGGTATGCATGAGTATACTTAGTTGTAAACGTTGTTCATTTGCATGGTGTAGTTAAGGTGTACATGGTACTTGTACATTTTATATACATATAAAGTGCAAGTATGGTAGGTGTATTTAGTAGTGTATATGGAAATCCTATATTCCTCACGAATAACATGCATGTATTCTGTGATAACTAGGTGGAATAAGCGATTAGCTAAATTGTGCATAGAGTACATATTAAGGAATTCCATGCCTATAGTACTTAAGTAATGTTGTGCAAGCTTAGTCTAATTGCCGGTGTGCTGTTATTGTATCTATCTATTCGTGTATAATATACGTAAGTATGTTACATCCGTGTACGTATGATTTATATATATATATATATACATTGTATGCGTATGAAGATATTCATGTACGTGTTATTATCTTGATGTACCTGTGTATGCATGTGTGTGATTAATAGTAAATATTGGATGGTTACATGGTGTAGTGGTGTATACACTATGCTACATAGGTTTCATGTGTATATATGTGTGGATTAAGCTTGGTTCTGCATGATTTTAAGTTCTGGCAGAAGGATGTCTTGGCGTCAACATGGATGGACGCCCATAATATGTCAGCGTCCATATCGACTGACGCCAACCTAATGTAGCCGTCCATGGATGTGGACGCCAATATCCCTAATTTTCTGTGCTCAACAGAGCGCAGAGAACACCCATTGGGCCAGACTTCTGATTGGGAGATGTCTTCCACCGGCCCTTTCATGTCCCTTCAGCCCTGCACGAGCCCCTCTTGTTCCCTAGTTTATGAAACACACCCCTTTGGCAACCTAGAGAGCTCTCTTGGCTCTTTACTAGAAAGGAAACCCTAACAGAGAAAGAGAGGAAGGACTGACTTGGAGGGCTTGGATCCGGCGACTGGAGGCGTTTCCTGGTGATCTTCTACGACAAGGAGAAAGACCATACGTAGGAGGAGGCTCCCCCGGCGCTGGACTGCGGCCTACACCCCCTAGAACCCGGAGCCAAGGAGTTTTGGAGGCTTCTTGGCACTGCCCAAGGAGAGCTTCTCCGGCCATTAGATCCATTGGAGATTTATTCAGAGGCAAGTAACCCATAGATCTCAATCCCATACATGTTCCCTAGGTCCCAGTAATTTTTATGGATTTTAAATCGTGTCCTGGACCCTCCTTTTCACTGAGTATTTGGGGTTCGGTCTGTGCTGTTGCACAGACAGGAACTTGGCGTCAATGCCATTGACGCCAAGGTCTCCCATAGGCGTCCAGCGATCGTGCCGTCAAAACTCTTGAACGGCCAGAGGTTGCCGCCAAGTTCTTCAGGATAGAACAGTGAGGTTCTTCCTGATAGATGATTATTTTCGATATGTTTTCGCCATGAGGATATAGTGTAAATCCTATATGCTATGAAAAATGGATAATGTGGTGCGTGTGTGGAAATTTCTGCATTTTCTGTGGATGGCAGGAATTCTTTTGATTATTGAAATACATGTTGGAAAAAGGATGGATTATGCATGTTCATCTACTGTCTACCTAATTTCTGAGAATTTAATGCCCTAGATTTTCTATACCATGTGTATATGTATCAGTCCATGCCCTGAAAATTTGAGAATTTTTCCATGACTGTGGAATTTACTGAAAATTCTGTTTTGGAAATAGGAGACATGCATAGGAATTGTAAAATCTACAGTAAATTGTGCATTGTGCAATAAATCCGAGGAAAATTTCTGTGTTGACAAATATGTTAGGTTCAGGACTGTGAACTGTTAAACCCGATGTTCATGTTATGTTCCATGTTAAATCAAATTATGAACGGCATTAGATTTCATGTTTTAATTTCTGTAAATGTAATATGGTTCAGAAAATATGAAAGTTTGCGTGTGTGATTATAAACCTGAAATGTGTCTGTGGTTAAAATCTCAGGTTGTTTTGATAACAGTAAGTATCGTTATGGACTTTTAATGAGAAAAACGACTATGTGAGCGTGTTAATTGTGATTTGATGTGATTCAGTAGATTTCGGTATAGTTATATCTGTATTATGAGTATTTGGTAGTTGCAACAGTGAAGTTAAAATCAGTGAATGAGGACTTATGTGTGTGTGAATTTTTGCATGAGTGTGTATGCATGAGACATGGGAAAACAAGTGGTATAAGTGTGTAAAACGGTTAATGTGATAAAGATAACCAATATGCCCATAAGACACTGCCACCTTAGATGCTTGGAGCTGTACTGTAGTGGTGCCCCTACGGGAAAGCTCAAAGTGTTACACCCTAGGAAAGGGTCTTGATAAAGTGTACACCCTGGCAAAGGGTCTTGTAAAATCCTGGAGGTGGACAAGTTCCACTGGTAATGGTGGGAAGGGCTTTCCCCGGTTCTGCAGAGACTAAGACTTATCACTGCGCCGGTGATTAAGTAAGCGAATGTGACCAAGTGTGTGTTATGTGACATCTAATGGTGGTTTGGGCTGTGTCTTGGCATTTAAGTGAAAATAACCATAAGTGTGATGTGAAAAGTGACATGTGTTCAATAGCACAAGGTATGTGCGAGATATGTGTAAGGTGGCACAGGTTATGTGCAAAAAGTGAAGTGATAAGAAGTGTGTGAATGTGAAAGAGGAATTAATGGCAAATGTGTATGAGTATTGTGTGATAGAATAAAAAGTGAGTGTATGTGAAAGCCAAGGTCATCATGTGGTTATGTGTAATGAGAAAATAGTATAAGTGTAAATGACAATAGTGTTGATTGATAAATGTTTATTGATGTGTACAAATGTGTATGTGTTTATGTATAACTTATTGCTAAAAGTGATGTTACTACTAGTACCAAAATGTAAGTATATGCTTTCATATTCATGGAATTGAATGGTTGGATGCACATGTGTGTAGTATCATGTTGTATAGTTAAAAGTGATCCCTATGTAAGGGTAAAAGGAATGTCATAGATTTTATAGAAAATCAGCAAGCTAAATGTAAGTAAATTGTTATGGTTGTATGCAAAGTGAGTTAGAAATCATGCTAGCAATGAAACCTATCTCGTATATGTTTTTCCACGACTTAGTTATGAAGTTTTACAATGATGTGAGTAAAGTGTGAAGGTATGTAAATGTGTATTTGTACTTATGATAATGACGCCATGTTATTAGAAATCTTATTAGATTATAGTTTTACATGTGTTAGAATAGATGTTAATACAATCCCATGTGAACCTATTTTGTTATAGCACAAGCATGTATGATTAAATTGCTGAAATTCTATTGTGTTAAATTGTTAAAAAGCATGTATGTATTGAATCTTAAGTTACTTGCTGAGTCTATTGCATAGACTCACTCTGCTAATCATTTCAGGAATTAGTAGTGGAGGAGCTAGCAGGAATTGAAGTGGAGTTGGACTAAGTGATTGAAGAGTTGTAGTTGATATTCCATAAGTATGTAATGCTACAATTGGAAATTTGGATTTTGTTCAAATGTACTTGGAGTCGGCTATGTAATTGGAACATTTTGTACTTATGTTATCTCTTGTGAACTATACAGACTGTGGTATGTGGATTTAAAAGTTGATGGAATGAGATTCATTTAAATTCCGTTGCATTTATTTAATTCTATTTGTGCATATCTCAGCTCATTTGTTACTTGTTCGGGTATTCTCCCCTGTAGCGGCTTGCTTCATCCGACGTGGGTTGGTATAACCGTACCGGGTGGAAGTGGGTCGTTGCATGACAGACACTATCAGAACCCCAATTCTATTTCTGGGAAGGTAGCACCTGTCGACAGAAAACCCCTGGCTGTCGACAGGCACTGCCAGGCCTGTGTTTTCAGCACTTACCTGTTCCATTCTTTGCTGAAACTACACCCAATTGTTCTGACTAAATGCACAGTCATCTTAGATGTTTTCCCCCCCCTAAACATGTACTAATCCAATCAAGTTTCATTTCTTTTTACCATGAGTCATCTCTTCAAAGTTCCGAACATAATTGACCTCGTGAGATCATAAATTCCTGTAATCAATGAAGGAACAATGTTCCTTAATTCTTGTGTGTGAACCATGAGTGAATCCTTGTGTGTCCTTGATCTACTGCAAGAATGTATGTGTTATGATGACAATTTGTGAGTCTTTGGACTCGTTTGATAAATATGTCTGGCAAATAAAGGGCTGGTTCAGTCCTGGGGGGAGCGGCCGAATTCATCAGTGGCCGCGCGGGGGTGATAAGAATTTCTGGATGCTGGCATACATCAATTCTGTTTGATTAGTCATCACATCATGCTTGTATGTGTGAGAACGTGTCTGATTCTGATTTCAAGTATCATCCAGAGTTATGATCTTGTTTTTAAACTATTCTTGTTTAATACCTGTTATCAAATTAATTCATTTGATCATTGTTTGAACACTTAGTGCTAGTAATCTATACTTGTTCTTATGTTGAGATTATACATTTGAATCCTTTCGATTTAAAGGATTTGAATTCTACTTGGCTAGTTAGCTCATCAAATCCCACTTTTTCAGGTAATCTATAGGTCTACAAGCGGGACTTCGGGATTTGTGTGTAGAGAGACCAACCTTGGCGGCATTTTACTTTTGAGATTGATATTGGGAACCATGTAACACCTATTGAATGGCAAATAATACTTGCTATTTAGTGAAGCCTTTGAGCAAATTTGTGCACATTAGTTTAAGTTTTACTATTGATTTCTCGTTCGTTCACATTTTGGCATTTATAGATATGTTAAATGTCATGACGTGACAGAATGGTATCAGAGCATTGGTTGAGGATTCGAAAGTTTATGGTCCTCAACATCCTATAGTGACCTGTGAGAATGGGTAGAAAGCCTGAGGTTAAGTTAGATAAGTAAAGTTGGGTATATATTGTATTGAGTATAAATGGAATATCTAGAGGTAGTTTCCTTCCTACGATTCTTCTCCACTTTCATAACCTCATACTTATAGTCCCTTCATTTGTATAAACCCATATTTCATTTTGTTCCATGTCCTGTAGGATTCATCTCCCTCTGATTCAGTTCTGTCCTCCACACATGACAAGGAATTCTTGATAAATGAACAAGTTGCTATACCAGTAATTTTCCTGTTCCTCCTTCAGTTGTGATAAACACTTTCATGTCGCGAGAAGAAGATCCTTGTTTTATTGGATGATCAATATTTTTCTTCTTCTTCCACCCTTAATCCTTGTACATGCTATAGAGTTTTGTAGAAGTCTCAATATCTTTAGAACAGTGTGAGGACTTCTATTTAGTTGTGTGGTACATCAATCCTTGATTTAGATCCATGAAACACTTTGTGATTAGTGTCCATCTTATTGGAATCTTTCAATAAACTATTGCTATTAAAACTATACTTCCAGTACTTGACTATGTTTAGTTTCTAGCTAGATAAGTTTGAATTGTAAACCTCATGTTTCATCTTGCTTGTTTAGCCCATAAACCACTTTGAAAACCAACATTTGGATTCTTCTATTTGATATAAATCAAGCCTTGGTTCAAAAGTTCTATAATTAGAGTGTTTACGATGGATTTAAAGTCATTTTTGGAAGGACTGCTGCTATCTGTCGACAGCCAGCCCATAGCTGTCGACAGGCCCAGTCTCCCAGAGCCTCAGATTGCTGGGTCTATTGCTATCTATTGACAGCTAGCCCATATCTGTCGACAGATACTATCCCAGGACCAGCAAACCATGCTCTGTCTGTTGCTATCTGTCGACAGCCATTTCCTAGCTGTCGACACAGACCAGTCTGTGTTGAACTGATCCTTCTTCAGTCAGAAGTGTCAGCAGGTTCAGTCAGATGAGTCCGCAGGCATCCTGTAGAACTCAAACACATACCTTATTTACATTCCATATCATTCATTCCATATCATTTAAGTAAATGTTATAATTTGATGTTTCATTTACTTAAGATATTACAAGTAAACAAGGAAGTACCTCCCATTTGAATCCAATAAAAATATCAGAAAAATCATAACTCTTACAAATAAAAAGTCAACTCTCCCACCGAAGAAGAAAAATGCGATTTTTGCGATTCCATCAAATAGCATCTTTCTAATTTCTTATAATTTGGCCTATCTGAAAGTCTCATAATTGAAATAAACCTAGTAGAATGCTAAGAATCAAAGGTCCGATAAAAATGATAAATACACATATGACTTCTCCAAGGGAGCCCTCTCCTAGTGAAGGAAAAGTCAAACTTGTTCATCCCTTAATTTACATCAACATGGCTTTTGCATTGATATGTTATTATCTCCAACTTTAAATAAGAATTGGTAAATGAATGGTTCAATTAATTATATAGATTTCATGACTATCCTCGTGATGCATTCTTCTGTTGACTTTCCAATTTTCTTGGATTCTAAATTATTATACCACTGAGATGAACCATTAAATCATCATTTACACTAAACCAAGTGAAGCTCTTTAATAACTCAAATGTGTGGAACACTCACACAATTGATGACTCAAAATTTTAAGATTGTTATTAATTTCACAAACCTTATAGACATTGTAGAATTGAATTTGTTTACTTCTATTGGAGTAGACAACCAAACAAAATAGTGAAGAAAAGAAGTAGGAAAATATCCAACCGGGGAGATTTATGAAGAAATGCAAGTATATGCAAATATTTTGCACTAGAATTTGGACTTAGTAAGATGACTCTTTGAACATCCAATTACATCCTCTATAGGCTTGAACTCATCAAATTCATTTTCTGACTGTAATAGAAGGATCAAATATTTCCTAGTTGTGTTAAATCCTAAAGTTTCGCTTTAATTAATAAACAGCATGGCGTGTCAACGCACACAAACAATTGGACTTGGAATTAGTAGGAAAAGTATCAATAAAGTCAACTCCATGTTTTCTAGAGTTGACCTTAATCAGGTGATAGTTGTTTGTCTATCTATCTATCTATCTATCATGTAGAGTCGATCATGTAGTATCTTATTGTCAACCTCACATGTTGGTAGAGTCAACCTAATCTCCATTGAAGTTAAGTTTAAGTTGTATTTTTCTCTAAGCATTAACTAGAAAACTTGATTAGTGTCAACCTAAGTTCCATGCAGTGACAACAAAAGAAGTAATCATGGTCAACACACACTTAATAGACCTTTTGACTTTATGAACTTCCTTATAGTATAAAAAGACTTATATTACCTTTTGCTTGATATATCAAAACCAGGAACACAATATAAATCATTTGTCATATATCAAAATCCTACAAGGAAAAGACATCATTTAATCATGAAGGTTAATGTATCAAATAACTAGAAACTTTATGAGTTAAATAAAATCCTTGTTGTTTATCGTATATTGATAATACTCATCATTCTTATCATACTTTATTACTCTTCTCAAGGAATATGTATTTGCCTAACTCTCTAAGGAGTAAGGTTATTTCTTAGAATGGGAGACTTTAAGTATAATATACTACTGCCAAAAATAAAGAGTATAATAAATGTTATATCTAATTGAACCCATGATCACAACATGGTTCTTTAATAACTAAAAATGTTGACTAATATTCAAATCCCCATTAGTTGACGATGTCATGCTAATACCTTATATAGAAGATGTATACATCGTACGACATAATAATCATGACGAGATTGGTGAGACTAATCTGGATTAAATAAAATTTAAGAGGTTGAAAACATAATCTTTGTGATCCATCCAAACTAGTCAAGGAGTTTGGAGGACCAAACTCTTTTCTTAGTAGGGGAGAGTGTAACACCGCATAAAATTTTATTTGTTAGAAAACATGAACAATATGATTATTAGACTTGGTTAGTATTATGAGATTTAAATAATTAATATCTAGGATTAATTAGCATTAATAAATGATATCCCAGTGTCGTACGTAGAGGTAAGCACTCCGACAAGGTGACACCGAAAAACTGTAATGAAATGAAATCTGAGAACACCATAATTTCCAGAAAAATGTGGTGATATCAGAAATGTAAATATCTTGATTTGTTGACGTACGGATTTTGATTTTGAGATTAAGCCGACGCAACTATTTTTTGGGTGATTTTTCACCCAGTGTAAAATAAATTCTAAAAATAAACTAAAATTACCATAATTTGTAAAATCATACATTAGTCTATGGTTAAAATTTTAATACAAACGGACCTCGTTTGAAGACATTTATATAGTGATTATTGGGCCAGCCGAATTATGGCCCATTTACGGTGGTCATTTTCTGGGTAATTTTATTTGCCTATGTGTTAGGGGCTGTGTGAGCCCCCGTACCTGGGTGTGAGGCCTACACGTTTGCCCTATAGGTGTAAGCTTTGAAAAGCTTGCATGTGAGACGTGTTGCTATAGGAATCAAAAATGGTGTTATCGCAACACCTGCGCGGCCAACGTGCCTTGGTGCATGGGGCGCTTGGGAGCTTATAAAAGCCCTTCACCAGTCGATGTTCCAGTCCTTCTCTCTTCCACCTCTTCTACTCCTTGCTCTGGTTTCTCTTTTGCTTGTGCTCCTGTTGTTGCGGTTGGGCTATTGCCGGTGGAGCTACTTTCTTCTTGCATTGTTATTGTTGTTGTGCATACTCCTTGCTGCTGGAGTTACTGCCGTGGGAATGCTTTCCTACTTCCACCTTGAAGTAACTGTTGCTACAATTCTGTAGGAACTCTTCTCTTGCTGGGTGTGGATTCATTCGTCAAGATCAAGTAAAGGTTTATCTTGTTAGATAGGTAGGATTCTCTTCCTTTCTCGCTCTTTTCTAAATCCTTGACTCCCACATTTGTTAAAGAGGTCATGATCACCTATTTACTTGTTTTAGACTTGTGAATTCTCTTTTGAAACAGTGTATCCATCCCTTATAATCATGTTTTAGTTGTGTGTCTGTAGGATTTACTTCCAATCCCTTCTTCTTCCTACTTCTCAACTTGAATCAATAGTTTGAAGTAATCTTCTACCATGCATATGCTATTTTCCATATTCGGAAAGTAGTTTCGTGATAAGAATTGAACCTTTCATCATGTTTAAATTAGTGTTTGGTCATGGAGGGCCATACATCACTTCTCTTCCATCATAACTTGTTTAAATATGAAATCCTATTGATCCTACTATGTAGTGTAGATTGAGCTATGACAGTTCTTTCTACCATCTTAAAGTTGATTTGTTGAGAAACCATGAAAGTCTCAAGTGAGTGTACTTTGATAAGTGAATAATAGTAGAAGAAAAGAGAGTTTTAGGAGAATTACTCTTCCAGTAATTTTCCCCTTTGAGTTTGCCTTCTTTTTGGTCATTCATGTGTACCATGTTCCATGTTCTTTCTTTCACTTCCTTGTAACGTTGGTTTGATTCTTGAGGTTGAGATCATACTTGTGTAAAGCCTTAAACATGGTAGGAACTATAGGAGAGCTTGGTAGAACAATTATTAGATGATTCTTATCATTTTCTAGAAGTTCTCACAGCACCTGTCGACAGCCATGCCTTTAGCTATCGACACGGCCATGATTCCAGAACCCAGGAGGTTCTGCCTGACAGTGGCTATCGATAGGCACATTCCTGGTTACTGACAGGCACTATCAGAACCCCAATTCTTCTTTTGGGAAGGCAGCACCATTCGACAGAAAACCCCTGGCTGTCGACAGGCACTGCCAGGCCTATGTTTTCAGCACTTACCTTGTTCCATTTTTTGCTGAAACTACACCCAATTGTTCTGACTAAATGCACAGTCATTCCTAGATGTTTTCCCCCACCTAAACATCTACTAATCCAGTCAAGTTTCATTTCTTTTTACCATGAGTCATCTCTTCAAAGTTCTGAACATAATTGACCGCGCGGGGGTGATAAGAATTTCTGGATGTTGGCATACATCAACTCTTTTTGATTAGTCATCACATCATGCTTGTGTGTGTGAGAATGTGTCTGATTCTAAATTCAAGTGTCATCCTGAGTTATTGATCTTGTTTCTAAACTATTCTTATTTAATACCTGTTATTAGATTGATTCATTTGATCATTGTTTGAACACTCAGTGCTAGCAATCTATACATGTTCTTATCTTGAGATTATACATTTGAATCCTTTCTATTTACAGGAATTGAATTCTACTGGGCTAGTTAGCTCATCAAATCCCACTTTTTCAGGTAATCTACAGTTCTACAAGGTAGGACTTTGGGATTTGTATGTAGAGAGACCAACCTTGGCGGCATTTTATTTTTGAGATTGTAAATTGGGAACCATGTAACACCTATTGAATGACAAATAATACTTGCTAGTTAGTGAAGCCTTTGAGCAAATTTGTGCACAAAGTTTTACTCTTGATTTCTCGTTCGTTCACGTTTTGGCATTTATAGATATGTTAAATGTCGTGACGTAATAGAATGGTATCAAAGCATTGGTTGAGGATTCAAACAGTTATGGTCTTCAACATCCTATAGTGACCTGTGAGAATGGGTAGAAAGCCTGAGGTTAAGCTAGATAAGTAAAGATGGGTATAGATTGTATTGACTATAAATGGAATATCTAGAGGTAGTTTCCTTCCTACGATTCTTCTCCACTTTCATAACCTTATACTTATAGTCTCTTCATTTGTATAAACCCATATTTCCTTTTCTTCCATGTCCTGTAGGATTCATCTCCCTCTGATTCAGTTCTGTCCTCCACACATGACAAGGAATTCTTGATAAATGAACAAGTTGCTATAGCAGTAATTTTCCTGTTCCTCCTTGAGTTGTGATAAACACTTTCATGTGGGGAGAAGAAGATCCTTGTTTTATTGGGTGATCAATATTTTTCTTTTTCTTCCACCCTTAATCCTTGTACATGCTATAGAGTTTTGTAGAAGTCTTAATATCTTTAGAACAATGTGAGGACTTCTTTAGCTGTGTGGTACTTCAATCGTTGATTTAGATCCATGAAACACTTTGTGATTAGTGTCTATCTTATAGGAATCTTTCAATAAACTATTGCTATTAAAACTATACTTCCAGTACTTGACTATGTTTAGTTTCTAGCTAGACAAGTTTGAATTTAAACCTCATGTTTCATCTCGCTTGTTTAGCCCACAAACCACATTGAAAACCTACATTTGGATTCTTCTATTTGATATAAATCAAGCCTTGGTTCATAAGTTCTATAATTAGAGTGTTTACGATTGATTTAAAGTTATTTCTGGAAGGACTGCTACTATCTGTCGACAGCCAGCCCATAGCTGTCAATAGGCCCAGTCTCCCAGAGCCTCAGATTGCTGGGTCTATTTCTATCTATCGATAGCCAGCCCATATCTGTCGACAGATACTATCCCAGGACTAGCAAACCATGCTCTGTCTGTTGCTATCTGTCGACAGCCATTTCCTAGCTGTCGACAAATACCAGTCTGTGTTGAACTGATCCTTCTTCAGTCAAAAGTGTCAGCAGGTTCAGTCAGATGAGTCAGCAGGCATCGTGTAGTACTCAAACGCATACCTTATTTACATTCCATATCATTTAAGTAAATATTCGTTTACTTAAGATATTACTTGTAAATAAGGAAGTACGCCCCATTTACATCCAATAAAAATATCAGAAAAATCATAACTCTTACCAATAAAAAGTCAACTCTCCCACCGAAAAAGAAAAATGTGATTTTTGCGATTCCATCAAAATAGCGTCTTTCTAATTTCTTACAATTTGGCCTATCTGAAAGTCTCATAATTGAAATAAACCTAGTAGAATGCTAAGAATCCAAGGTCCGGTAAAAAATGATAAATACACATATGACTTCTCCAAGGGAGCCCTCTCCTAGTGAAGGAAAAGTCAAACATGTTCATCCCTTAATTTACATCAACATGGCTTTTGCATTGATATGTTATTATCTCCAACTTTAAATAAGAATTAGTAAATGAATGGTTCAATAGATTATATAGATTTCATGACTATCCTCGTGATGTACTCTTCCGTTGACTTTCCAATTTTCTTGGATTCTAAATTATTATACCACTAAGATAAACAATTAAATCATCATTTACACTTAACCAAGTGAAGCTCTTTAATAACACAAATGTGTGGAACACTCACACAATTGATGACTCAAAATTTTATGATTGTTATTAATCTCACAAACCTTATACATAGTTTAGAATTGAATTTGTTTACTTCAATTGGAGTAGACAACCAAACAAAAATAGAGAAAAGAAGTAGGAAAATATCCAACTAGGGAGAGTTTTGAAGAAATGCAAGTATATGCAAATATTTTGCACTAGAACTTGGACTTAGTAAGATGACTCTTTGACCTTCCAATTACATCCTCTATAGGCTTGAACTCATCAAATTCGTTTTCCGACTGTAATAGAAGGTTCAAATATCTCCTAGTTGAGTTAAATCCTAAAGTTTCGCTTTAATTAATAAACAGCATGGCGTGTCAACGCACACAAACAATTGGACTTGGAATCAGTAGGAAAAGTATCAATAAAGTCAACTCCATGTTTTCTAGAGTTGACCTTAATCAGGTGATAGTAGTTTGTCTATCTATCTATCTATCTATCATGTAGAGTCGATCATGTAGTATCTTAGTGTCAACCTCACATGTTGGTAGAGTCAACCTAATCTCCATTGAAGTTAACTTTAAGCTGTATTTTTCTCTAAGCATTAACTAGAAAACTTGATTAGTGTCAACCTATGTTCCATGTAGTGACAACTAAAGAAGTAATCAAGGTCAGCACACACTTAATAGACCTTTTGACTTTATGAACTTCCTTATAGTATAAAAAGACTTATATTACCTTTTGCTTGATATATCAAAACCAGGAACACAATATAAATCATTTGTCATATATCAAAATCCTACAAGGAAAAGACATCATTTAATCATGAAGGTTAATGTATCAAATAACTAGAAACTTTATGAGTTAAATAAAATCTATGTTGTTTATCGTTATATTGATAATACTCATCATTCTTATCATACTTTATTACTCTTCTCAAGGGAATATGTATTTGCATAACTCTCTAAGGAGTAAGGTTATTTCTTAGTATGGGAGACTTTAAGTATAATAACTACTGCCAAAAATAAAGAGTATAATAAATGTTATATCTAATTGAACCCATGATCAAAACATGGTTCTTTAATAACTAAAAATGTTGACTAATATTCAAATCCCCATTAGTTGACGATGTCATGCTAATACCTTATATAGAATATGTATACATCGTACGACATAATAATCATGACGAGATTGGTGAGACTAATCTAGATTAAATAAAATTTAAGAGGTTGAAAACATAATCTTTGTGATCCATCCAAACTAGTCAAGGCGTTTGGAGGACCAAACTCTTTTCTTAGTAGGGGAGAGTGTAACACCGCATAAAATTTTATTTGTTAGAAAACATGAACAATATGATTATTAGACTTGGTTAGTATTATGTGATTTAAATAATTAATATCTGAGATTAATTAGCGTTAATAAATGATATCCCAGTGTCGTACGTAGAGGTGCGCGCTCCGACAATGAGACACCGAAAAATTGTAACAAAAATAAAATCTGAGAACACCATAATTTCTAGAAAAATGTGGTGATATAGGAAATGTAAATATCTAGATTTGTTGACATACAGATTTTGAGATTAAGCCGACACAACTATTTTCCGGGTGATTTTTCACCCAGTGTAAAATAAATTCTAAAAATCAAACTAAATTTACCATAATTTTTAAAACCATCACATTAGTCTATGGTTAAAATTTTAATACAACGGACCTCGTTTGGACACATTTATATAGTGATTATTGGGCCAGCCGAATTATGCGCCATTTACGGTGGTCATTTTCGGGGTAATTTTTTACCTATGTGTTAGGGGCTGTGTGAGCCACCTTACCTGGGTGTGAGGCCTACACGTTTTCCCCATAGATGTAAGCTTTGAAAAGCTTCCATGTGAGACATGTTGCTATAGGAATGAAAAATGGTGTTATCGCAACACCTGAGCGACCAACGTGCCTTGGTGCATGGGGCGCTTGGGAGCTTATAAAAGCCCTTCACCAGCCGATGTTCCAGTCCTTCTCTCTTCCACCTCTGCTACTCCTTGCTCTGGTTTCTCTTTTTCTTGTGCTCTTGCTGTTGCGGTTGGGCTATTGCCAGTGGAGCTACTTTCTTCATCTACTGTTATTGTTGTTGTGCATACTCCTTGCTGCTGGAGTTGCTGCCGTGGGAATGCTTTGCTACTTCCACCTTGAAGTAACTGTTGCTACAATTCTGTGGGAACTCTTCTCTTGCTGGGTGTGGATTCATTCGTCAAGATCAAGTGAAGGTTTATCTTGTTAGTTAGGTAGGATTCTCTTCCTTTATCACTCTTTTCTAAATCCTTGACTCACACCTTTGTTAAAGAGGTCATGATCACCTGTTTACTTATTTTAGACTTGTGAATTCTCTTTTGAAACAGTGTATCCATCCCTTAAAATCATGTTTTGGTTGTGTGTCTGTAGGATTTACTTCCTATCCCTTCTTCTTCCTACTTCTCAACTTGAATCAATAGCTTAAAGTAATCTTTTACCATGTGTATGCTATTTTCTAGATTCAGAAAGTAGTTTCGTGATAAGAATTGAACCTTTCATCGTGTTTAAATTAGTGTTTGGTCATGGAGGGCCATACATCACTTCTCTTCCATCATAACTTGTTTAAATTTGAAATCATATTGATCCTACTATGTAGTGTAGATTGAGCTATGACAGTTCTTTCTACCTTCTTAAAGTTGATTTGTTGAGAAACCATGAAAGTCTCAAGTGAGTGTACTTTGATAAGTGAATGATAGAAGAAGAAAAGTGAGTTTTATGAGAATTACTCTTCCAGTAATTTTTCCCTTTGAGTTTGCCTTGTTTTTGGTCATCATGTGTACCATGTTCCATGTTCTTTCTTTCACTTCCTTGTAACGTTGGTTTGATTCTTGAGGTTGAGATCATACTTGTGTAAAGCCTTAAACATGGTAGGAGCTATAGGAAGCTTGGTAGAACAATTATTATATGATTCTTATCATTTTTTGGAAGTTCTCACAGCACCTATCGACAGCCATGCCTTTAGCTGTTGACAGGGCCATGTTTCCAAAACCCAGGAGGTTCTGCCTGACAGTGGCACATTCCTGGCTGTTGACAGACACTATCAGAACCCCAATTCTGCTTCTGGAAAGGCAGCACTTGTCGACAGAAAACCCCTGGCATTGCCAGGCCTATGTTTTCAGCACTTACCTTGTTCAATTCTTTGCTGAAACTACACCCAATTGTTCTGACTAAATGCACAGTCATTCCTAGATGTTTTCCCCCACCTAAACATGTACTAATCCAGTCAAGTTTCATTTCTTTTTACCATGAGTCATCTCTTCAAAGTTCTGAACATAATTGACCTCGTGAGATCATAAATTCCTGTAATCAATGAAGGAACAGAGTTCCTTAATTCTTGTGTGTGAACCATGAGTGAATCCTTGTGTGTCCTTGATCTACTACAAGAATATATGTGTTATGATGACAAGTTGTGAGTCTTTGGACTCGTTTGAGAAATATGCCTGGCAAATAAAGGGCTGGTTCAGTCCTGGGGGGAGTGCCCGAATTCATTAGTGGCCGCGCGAAGGTGATAAGAATTTCTGGATGTTGGCATACATCAATTCTTTTTGATTAGTCATTACATCATGCTTGTGTGTGTGAGAATGTGTCTGATTCTGAATTCAAGTATCATCCTGTGTTATTGATCTTGTTTCTAAACTATTCTTGTTTAATACCTGTTATCAAACTGATTCATTTGATCATTATTTGAACACTCAGTGCTAGCAGTCTATACCTATTCTTATCTTGAGATTATACATTTAAATCATTTCTATTTAAAGTAATTGAATTCTACTGGGCTAGTTAGCTCATTAAATCCCACTTTTTCAGGTAATTTATAGTTCTACAAGGCGGGACTTCGAGATTTGTGTGTAGAGTGACCAACCTTGGCGGCATTTTACTTTTGAGATTGTAAATTGGGAACCATGTAACACCTATTGAATGTCAAATAATACTTGCTATTTAGTGAAGCCTTTGAGCAAATTTATGCACAATTAGTTTAAGTTTTACTCTTGATTTCTCGTTCGTTCATGTTTCGGCATTTATAGATATGTTAAATGTCGTGACGTGACAGTTAGTGCCCCTACTGGGTCTCTTCTTGAGACTCACTCCCGTCCCTTTCAGGTGGTTCGTTGTCGGCTATAGGTGCTAAGGAACCAAATCACTCTTGTGCTGGTCCTACTTTTTTTTTTTGATAACGAGGAAATCCCGCCCCGTGTGGCTTTGTGGACTCAAGGATTGGTGTTCGTGAACTCCAAGGTCAGGACTTGGTAGCTCCTACTTTCCGTATACCCGTATTGCCCTTACCCCACTTGACCAGAAAAACCCCGGATTTACACACCTCTAGTAGTAATCATGTTTTATGTACATACTTGTTGTACTTTTTTCTTTTGTTGGATCTGCTCTGAGTTGTACCGTGATGTTAGTTATATATAGTGGTTTATATTAGTTCTTGTGGTTTGTGCACTTTCTTATATGTTCTACTTAGAGATTTCCTTTTAACCCTTTTGAACTTTGACTCATGGGTGGCGGTTCAAGGTTCAGGTTATTAGTGGGTAACTGGTAGTTCGCATCCTGGGTCGTTACAATTAAGCTCCCCATCTTTTTTTGTTTGGGTAGCACTAATTGACTTTTATCCAAAACCCATCTTTTTCACATAAAATCATTTTAGACTAAAAATTAAGTTAATGGTTAAATTAATTAGCAGTTTCTTAACCCATTATCAAAGCGGACTCCAGGTGGGCAAGAAAGTTACACATGGATAGATAATTTTTTTTTACACATTCTACAATCATTTAAACATATTTCAATGTCGATCTTGTGAAATGTGTAAATTTTTTATCATATATTTTATAATGATAACTAGATTTGAGGAAGTGAGGTTATCTACTCAATCCTATTTTATTTTCAAAATAAAATAAATTAACATTTAAGTTAATTAACATCTGATTAGTTTATCCATAGGTAATCTAACCTCGTCTCAAATGATGGATACCCAGCAGCATCCCCCTCCCCCCATTTCGGTATTTCCCTCCTGCTCGCGGTCCTCCCATAGTCCCATTTCCTGTTCATTCCTAGTTCCTCCTCCTCTCATTTCCTCTTCGTTCCTCCTCCATTCATTCTTCCTCATCCCACTTCCATTCATTTTGCTTTTGTTGATTATCTTATTGACAATAACGGCAACTCAAAAGTAGCGTCAAATAGATGGCGCTCGAGTTTGCATTGAGATAGATTTTTTCTTGGTTTTTCCCCCCCTAAAACAGCAAAAAAATAAAAAATCAACCCAAATGGTGAAACAACCCAAATGTCACGCAAACCGCCCAAAAAGCAACGCAGTTTCCCAAACACCGGAAAAGCTAAAAAAGTCAACAAAACATGGGCCCAAATTAACAAACTGAAAAATTGAAATAAAAGCCAAGAGCCCAAAAGGCCAAAACCGGTGAAGGATTCAGTTCGGTTTGATTCAAAAAGGAATTTAAGTTTGGTTTGGTGTGGGTGAAAATTTGGGTGAACCAGATCAAACTGGACGGTGTTCACCCCTACATGGTGGCACACCCTCCTAACTTGAATAATTTGTTATGCTGTTCGCAAGTTGATTTATAAAACTAATTTTTTAATTTAAGTAATATTTATTGTCAGACTAATCTTATAATAATGATGGTGTCAATTGTAAGAAACTAATCTTATTTGTTCGAAAAGAGAGAGCAACAATGAAGCACCGGCTCTGTTTGTTTAACCGTAAAACCCCACCCAGAAATAGTTTATCAGGAAAACTTTATTTTTAAGATTATTTGGTTTCCTTGAAAAACAAAATATGAAAAACTACATCCCGATTCTTCCGAATTTCGACATCTGCGGAAAAAATGCGGACGCCATTTTCCATTCACGCCATTTCACATTCTCCAGTGTCTACAGTGGCAGTTTTTAGGCACTATTCATTCAAGTTACATTTTTATTTTTTTCCCTTCATTTAAGTCATCTTTGTCAAATCTCATTTTTTTTGTTTCTTATTTTAATTTTTAATTTTTTATTAAAATATTTGTTGAATACTATTCATTCAAGTTATGTTTTTATTTTATTTCTCCTAATTTAACTTGTCTTTGTCAAAATTATTTATTTTCCACTAATTTTTTGTTTTTTTTTAAATATTAAAAAAATTGTATTAATGGTGCAGTAGGGGTATGTGGTCCCCTCTCATTAGAATAGACCATAATATCTCATGTGCTCTAATACAACTCTCTAATAAAAGTTTACATTTAATGTTGTTGACTTTTCACATTTTTTTTAGTCTTTTATTTACATAAATAACCAGTGAAAATATTTACCTAAGAATCAAATGGACAATTACGATTTTTATTTTCATGTAAAAGTTGTTCCATGAAAAATTGTTTTCCAATAAAAATATTTTACATGCAATCAAATAGACCTTTTGTGGGACTGCGAGAGAGGAGTGCCAACACCATCCTCTTTCAGCTCCAATCATCATGGGAGGGGGGCACCTCACCGGTTTTTGTTCAAGAGGTCTTCGTTCTTGATTTTTGTCTTCTCCTTTGTGGGAAGGAAATAGTGTCCGATGTCCACTGGAGGATCTCGGCATCTAACATTTATCTTTACAGGTTAGTCACCATCCATCTTTTTTTTGTTTTTTTCTATCCCCCCCCCCCCCCCCCCCCGTTTACTCTCATTTCCCTTTGTTTATTGCCCCCTATTTCATCACGTCATGTTATTCAAGTTTCTTTCTTGGAACAATTTTTTGAAACACCCTTCATCTATGCGCCCTACCCCAGTGTTGGTGATAACCCCTTTTGATCCGTCCACCCACCGGTCCTTGGACTAGCCATACCCTTGGGGATATTTGTTGCTACTTCATCGTGTATTTCAGGACTCGGTCGTACAAAAGGGTTGTTTGTGGTGTATGTTGTTTTGTGGGACATCTTATTGCCCTTCTTAGAGCCTCACAAATTTAAGCATCGTCAGCTCTCCAGATGTGGGAGGCTACCTTCCGAGAGAGCTTATTTCTTTAAGATGCTGCTACCCTCCTAACAATCACTTTACATCGGAGGAAGCCTTCACCATTTCGAGAAAATTGAACAACTTTTGAGTTCCTGGGACTTGCAGTCGTCAAAATCTTCTCTTTATTTGTCATTCATTATTCCAATTTGCTATTTCTTTGGTAATGGTAGGAGCTACAGCCTTTAGGCATTCATACAGTAAGAAACACTTTGACAAAAGTCTTTACACAACGAGCAGACAAACCAAACAAGAAAAATAAAACGAGTAGAGAGAAAACACAAAAAAGAGGAAATAGAACGAGAGCTAGCTACCACCTCACGGTGGCTTCCAGGTCTCAATTTGCTATGATTTCTTCCTTTGTATGGGTTTTATCAGCTGAGGTTTGGTCTATGTAGGAATGTATGCATGGGTTTTATTTCATCCTTTTGTATTGCCCTTGTACTGTCTAGTTCAATGAATGTAAAATTTAGCACTCCGTAAAATTAAGTAATTTAAAATGATAAATAAATAGAAATAAATAATTTTCGTATTATCGAAATAGTAGAACTTACGTACCACTATCGTACGTGTAAGAACACATCAAAAAATTCCAAAAAAAATATAAATCAAACCCAAATATTATCCTTAAATGTTCCACGAAGAAATCGTACAACGAAATCTGATTGGCCAAGCGTACGTCACAATGTGACTATTATCCAAATTAAGCAACTAGGTCGGAAAATCGTTAACCTGGAAATATAACACGATCATAAATTAAATAAACATGTTAGAGACTTCCAACATCATATATTGATGACCCATTATCGAAATGGATCACTTTTGGCCCAAGAATAAATGAAGCAGAAAAATACATAGAAATTCGCAACTCTAATTGAGTTGAAATTAGAAAGAGGCAATAAGGTAAATTGATGCATTAGGCTCTCTTGGAAACCCAAATTCGTGTCTATCCATCCTTGGGGGTTTCCTAATGGCCAAGACACTCTAATGGGGTGAGAGATCCTCAAAACATGGAAGGGGGCATGCTAAAACCGCAACCCTTCCTCTCATGTTGCAATGGGACTTCTAAAAGCTGTAGATGCATATATACTCTCCACAAAACCCTAGGTGACGCGTTTAGCAGCTTGCTGGGGTCGTGTGGAGGAGTTCTTGGCGGTTGGGGAGTAGGAGATCGACCACACCAAGCTTTTCTTCTTCCCCGTTGCGTCTGCATCGGCCTGTGCAGACAGTCTTCTTGGAGTCGACCATAGGTAGGCCAAACCCTAACCACACCATGCAAGACTTATACCCCTGGAAAGAGGGTCAAGTCTAGTTCCTAATCGCACTAGAATGCCCATTTTTCATACAGTAGACCGGGTGTATTAAGCGTTCTCCAACAAGTGGTCTGAACAAGGGTTTTTTGGAGAATGAGACTTCTTCAACCCAAATGGTACGTGATCTCGGGCCAAATCCTAATAAATCATATACCAATGTGTAGATCATCGAGTCTACTTTCATGCCCAAGTGGTTTCATCGAATTTCATTGAGTACATCTTGAGTTATAAGCGTTTTGCCAAAGTCACGCATGTTAAGGACTTTTTATGTTCATGTCGATTTCTCAGGCATCCGAAGGCCGTTTTTAATGATTCCAAAACAATAATTCTCTTCTATTCTATGTTCCCAACAAGTTTCATGTTGACACTATTGTCCCAAGAGCCCTAGATTAGAAGTCATAAGCATTTCATGAGTCATGTGATGTTTTCTGCGTTATCGAGCAAGATCCCAAAATGCGACAGGTTCAGATGACGCTTTTTGCATGCATGTGAATCGCGACCGTGACCCACGTCACGATTCAGAGTTCACCCCGTATGGCTCTGGCACCTCAAACTGTTCACCCCATAGTTTTTTGCGCCTTCCTGAAACGCAACGGGAAACCCCATCGCGATTCAGCCGTTTTCCCGCCCAAGTGTTTCCAATGATATTTATATTATTAATTTAAACGCATTTCATGAACGCATACCCCGTCGTGATTCAAACATGAAGCTGACGCCCTAGGCCGTCGCGATTTACATCTGTATATGTTAGTCTTGTTTCGACTGTACACATCATTGTTAAATGCATTGACTGTGTATGATGCGGATTTCTAGGCCTACCCGAGACCTGTTTTTACAGTGCTTAATGTTAGTCTTGCATGATATAATATTAGGATGCATGGTGTAGTCTGTCTAATGACCTAAAAGCCAGTAACCCATGTTAAAGACATAATAATGTAAAGACTATTCGAATTGTTCATTAATGCTATGATCTACTCTTGCAATCTATTAATTAAATCATTTATGGGTGTAGCTTGTTAAATTGATTAATTGTTATCTGAAAATGTGCAAACCATGTTTAGTTAATAGCATAGTTCCATCTCATCTTACCATGTTAATTGTTTTCCGCAAGCTTGGAACCGATGGAATATGGATTGAGATACGCACATCACTACACATTTGCACCCATAGGCAGCCCTTCTTAGGGGATTGGAAGCTCTCTCTTGGTCATTCCGTATCGACAGACAAGCAACCTTTTCTCTAAGGCCTCCGTAATTCTCCGTACTCCGTAGATTCCGTCATTGAGACCGAGTTGGTTGTACTATTGAAGTTCCCTAAAGATAGCGTGCACTTCCTTTCTCATCTTGTTCTCGTGAGCGTGATTTATGATCTAAACTTAAGCCATTAATGTAAAGAGTGAACTAAAGTATAAACTACGTCGTTATGCTGCCGAAATTATGTCACGCCTCGATATTTAGCAGCGGAATAAATACCGGGTTGCATGAATGATACAAATAGACATATCGTAGTTGAATAGCGCAGAGTCACAATTAAACTGAACAACACATTTGAGACTATAACATTTTCATCAAAAATACTCATTATTTCATTCCATTCAACTAATTATAATCCTTACATCAATCGAGCCAACCAAAGCCCATTATTCAAATTGAAATGTTTCACTATTACATAATCTACTCAAATATCTATCCATAAACTGACAACTCCTCATATTGCGGGTGCTCATCACTCATGCCCTGCCCCATCTGATTCCACGCGGTCCTCATCGCTACCTGAAAAGGACAGGATGATAGGGGTGAGCGAACTAGCTCAGTAGGATTTACATCTTAATATTGTGCGGGTAATAATATACATGATTAACATTTTAAATAGGCAGGACATGCATATGAACATGATGACAATGCATGCTTTTCTAATAAGTTGAATAGAGGAATAGAACATATGTCATATCAGGTCAAATATCGAGTTTCATATACAATGGATAGGTAATTCAAGAGTAGAATCATGTCAAAATGAATTGGCCATATTCATACAGTTATCATGTATTCACATGAACAGACGTATCATATCAAACATATCATATCATATCATATCAAATGAAGGCGCATTCACACAAATCTTGCGTATTCGTTGTGCTATGCTAAGCACCAAAAGTCCATACTGCCATGGTTAATAAGTACGTTGGGGCGCTCCTCCCCAGGACCAGACCGGGCCCCTATTGCACACGCATTAGTCAAATGGACCGAAGTCCTAAGTTGTGAACAAACATATTCATATTATGGCCACGAAATTTCAATAATAAGATCATGTAATAAGAACATGAACATCATAGAGTCAAGGTGTGACAATAGCTCAAGAGATCAATGGGCAGTATAACGATGTATCTTATGTTTTCATAATTCATTAATGTCTTGACATGAGGATGACTAATGACAGATCGTACGCGAAACAAGTGTTCTCTACTCCAGGGTACTTCATGGTACAACCACTCGGTCCTCTCTAGGGAATCCATAGAGTACGGAGACTTACGGAGGTCTTAAGGAAGAGATCGCTAGTCTGCCAATAGGGAATGACCGGCAGAGAGCTCCCAAATCCCCATGAAGGTTTGCCTAATCATGCAAATGTGTAAGTGACGTGTCACAGATCTTTCCTAATATGTATGCAATTGACGAATAAATAATTGAAACATTGGAAAGCATATAACCAAACAAATCATGATAAAACTTAGCTAAGAAGTCCATGCTAACATGTATTCATCCACACATTTATAACATATTCTTATCATGTCTAATTCACATCATGCTAGATCACAAGATAATTAATCAATGAACATAAGATCAATCATTTTTACACATAGATCATATTCGTATCATTAACTTTTTCAATGTTGATTGCTTTTAGGTCATGCAACTATGAAACTCTATGCAACATGCTGACAGACCACAAAGACTAACATACTGCCTGACTGACTAAAAAGTACAATCTCGGGTCGGCCTATGAATCGCGTCCTACACAGTGGACGTTTTTCAAAACACGGTGTACAGGTAAACAGGCCAAACGGTGTAGAAAACTAAATCGCACCGGCCTGATAGGCCACCTTTCAAAGTGCATTGCGTCGGGTCATCCCGACACATTAAAGAAAAATCATTAAATAAATCGACGGGTGGGAAAACTGCCTGAAAAGTGTCGGGCCATCGCGTCGCGGTTCAGACTTGGCGTAGGCTCCCACGCGGTGCAAAAACTCACACACGCGTTGACTGGTCAGTGCGATAATCACGTCCGACCTCACGATCAAGATTTAGAGAATCATGTCGGCCAAAGACAACGCGATACCAGGCACTCGAATCGTGTCACCTGGAGTGGACGCGATTCCGAGTGCAGCCCAAAAACATGTTCATGTAGTGACTCTCTTACCATGCTTGTAACTCTCTATCTAATGACAATTAGACAAAACATCCAACACGAAAGATGACCAGGACAACCAGTAGAAGAACTTTGTTGTTTGGGGTTAGATCTAGTTCTTTCTTCAATCTTGTGCAAAATGGAAGAACGTAAAAAGTCCTAAACATACATGACTTCATTGCAACCTTCATGTCAGACCTATAACTTGAAATATATTGACATTTAGACAAACTCTCTACACAACAGATGAAGAGTACAACTGGTAGAAGAACTTTTATGTTGAGGTTTTAATCTAATTCAGCCTTGAATCATGTGCAACAATGGAAGAACTAAAAAGCCCTAACTGTGCATGACTTAGGGAAAACGACTAATACTAGATGGATACAACATGCAATTTAGGCAAACTAAGTGCAAATGAACCTAGACATGCAGCTCTACATGATGGTATGGGTTTCATTTAATCTTGGCCCAAGAACACCTTCCTTTGAATGCTACGAACTCCGTGCAGGTTCTAGGTCAATGCATAGCGAGGTTGAGGAAGACCCACATTTTCCCCAGCCGTTCATCTTCCTCCCGTGCCCTAGCCTTGCTGCTCACGACCCCAACTTGTTGCCAAACCTTCCCTAAACATTTTGTGATGAGTTCTTATAGATTTAGGGTTCTATTGAATGTCCTAATGGGACTAGGAAAGGTGGCTGCGGGATATGCATGACACCTTCCAAAATCTGAAATCTCTCTCCCAAATGAGGTAGCTACACCATGGGAAGGTGTCATGCATGGTTGGCCACGATTTGGCTTTCCATGCTTGGCTAATGACACACTTTTAAGCCCTAATTTACCCTTCCAAAATATCGCTTATTTACATGCACGAATTTTTGGGTATTTCTTGTTCCAATTTTTATCTTTGGGCCAAATGTGCTCCAATGTCCCAATCTTGTTAATGGGTCATTAATACATGATGTTGGAAGTCCTTCCCAACATATTTATTTTATTTATGGTTGTGTCATTTTTTCATGTTAATAATTTTCCGACTTGGTTTTCCTAATTTAGGTAGTTGGTCACGTGTGACCTTCACAGGGCCAATCGGATTTTTCGTTGCACGAATTCCTTCGTGGAACACTTAGGGATAGTATTTGGGGCTGATTTACAATTTTTACGGAATTTTCTGATGTGTTTCCTCACGTACGATAATGGTACGTAAGTTCTATCATTTCGATAAATGCGGAAATTATTTGTTTTCATTTATTTCTAATTTTTAAATCACTGAATTTCTGGGGTGTTACAAATTATCTCCTAACTATTATCATGCGATCATGTTCACATAACTTACTAGCCTTCATCATCATCATGACATGGCATTACACATGCTTACATCTTGAAACTCTCATTGGCCATTAATGATGTGGGTATCTACATTTAAAATTAAAGTGAGTGCTGACCGGGCATGACGAGTGTCCAGGGGCTCCAGTCTAGCCCCATGACGGAGAGTCATAAATATACTGTTAACCATAGGGTATATGATTACTGGCATTGCATCTGTGCTGGGAAATAGTATCGTGTTGAATGCTAGATACATACCACATACAAGTGTCCTAGTGTGCATTTCAAGTGGATCTTCCTTGGTGTACATTAGTGTCTTCGTGGTTTGATTAGTGTTACCTGTTGTGCTTGTGCGTGCCTATTTGCTTGCGTGATATGGCCATCCTGCAAATTATTACAATTAAGTGATATCTTGCGTGCTTGTTACATGCCCTCACTATTGATATATCTTGCTCGTTATATCATTCTAGATCTTGTAACGACCCTCTTCATACCGGTACGATTATACCAATCCCCATCGGTATAAAGGGCGTCGTCACAGTGGGACATTTACCCAACACTGGTCAATAGGTTGATATGTACCTGGATAGCATAGAGTTCAGCGGAATAAGTAAACAACACTCAATTCATGATCCGTCACCAACACACATTCCATAATCTAATAGCGAGATAGAAGGACAATGTCCGCATTAATACAAAATAAGAGAGTTACAATGTCCAAATATAGTCCTTACATTAATCCTTTTGTGCAAAAGAAAAGTACAACTGATAACAGCTCCACAAAATAGTCTTCTAGTGATGATCCTCGCCACGCTACCTTCTAGTGCACGATACCTGTCAACCTGTACGCCGAAGCAAGAGTGAGTCCAAAGACTCGGCAAGCGACACTACTCATGATATACACACACAATCTTAGTAGTTTCTACATGCACTTTTACAATTAACAACACATAGCATGCAAGTCAATTCAAGTTGTCAACATATCATGATTGTTCTACAATTTTATACATAACTCGTGCTTTCAGATTTCTAAAATAAAATTCACCTATCACATGGTCTCTATTCAATTTACTCAGAACTTTAATCTTTCAAAGAGCTAAAACATGAATGCTATCAACATGAACAATTTACATACGTGAAGGGAAATACAACTAGCATGGATTTCACGTAGTTTTAAACACATACACGAACCTTTTCACATGCCTTAGATTGCTGATTTCATATGATTCAATGGCTATAAATCTACACATGAAGCTACAACGTTGCTTAAAACATAAAATATGAAGTCCCTCATGCCATTTTGCACACACATTCATTAGTTGTTCCTAACATGGATTCTAGTATTTATGCACACATAAGCATGATAATGACAACAAGAGTTTACTGATTTCACATGGTTTCCAATACCCATTCTCACATTTTCGGTTTCACATGATTTCATACTTACTCATTCACATTGTTCCCTTTTACACATTTGACACGTACACATATTCACACTTACAAAATTGACTCATTTTCACATCATTTTCTCTTACACTTTCACTTAACACATAACACATCGATTGCACTTACCACGTGCATCTTGGGCACTTACCACGCGCCATATTCACATATTTCACATTTTACTCATTTTTCATTACTTAAACAATTTGCCATGACACATAGTCCTAACCACCAGTAGAGGACACTAACAATATCTCATAGCTCGTGCTCATCACTTAGCACGGCTCTCAACACAACTCATAACACAACACTTACACGACTCATACACATACTCACCACCTAGCATATAGCGGTGAATCTGGTAACTGCGCAGACCGGGAGAAGCCCTCTCCACCCTATCCAGTGGTACTTGTCCACCTCCAGGATTTTCCCAATGCCTTTGGGACAAACTTATATCACATGGAGCCTTCTATAGGGACTTTTCTATATACGGCTCCCGATGCCTCTAGGGTAGCAGTGTCACATAGGCACAACTTTTACACTTTTACACATTACCGTTTTACTCCTGGTTTTATACATAACTCTTCCCATTTCATTCACTTTCTCTCACTCACATAAACACTCCTGTTTATCCCTAACATGGTACTACAGAATTTCAAGAATTTAACACATAGTAAACGACTAATCATGTTGGTTTTAGACCATAACAATCACATTACGATCATATGTACGAATTATCACATTTCACATGAAAATATATAACTTCTTATTTATTGATCCAAGTGACCTGAAATTTTAACCACATGCTGGTTTCGGTTCATGATGATACCCTCAGTTTTTCAGATTTTTCTGAGCCATGTAGAATTTACAGAAAATAAAACGTCTAATTAGCATGCTATTAACAACTTAAGTTAACATGGGGTTAACACATCTTGTAATTTAACCACTTGCTGTTTAAATACACACTGTTAACAATATGTAGGAATTTAGGATACAAAATTTACCCTAATTTATACATCTAAGGATCAATTACCACGACCATGCTTACATGCCTTCATTATTACCGAACCGAGCTTATTTATAAATTACACAAGCATGGATAACTTTCTAAAATTTGCAATCCCATATGCTGACCCACTGACCTTCATGATTAGACTCAAACCAAATCGTCCACACTAATTCAAATCATGAACAAGGATTTACAGAAAATCAAACACCTGTTTAGCATATTATTCACAACTTAACTGACATGGGTCTAACATAAATTGGCAATTTATCCACTTACTGTTTTGCACATAAACTACTACTATATGCATGATTTTAGATTGCAACATCATCCTAATTCATACATCTATAAATCATTTGCCACAACTATTTTTACATGGTTTCATTTTACCGAACCACACTTATTAACAATTCCACAAGCATGCATGGATTACCTAAATTTCAGAACATACACACATGACCCACAACTCTTCATGATTAGACCGAAATCAAGGCATTCACATTAATCTAATCATGAATCATGGACTTTGCAAAATGGTCTACAAGTCATGCTCACATGCTTACAAGACATCATTAACCACATTCATCACACAACTCACACACATCCACAACCACAATGCATAATTACATAGCTTATAGAATTACCATATATCCTCATCGCACAAACATATCGAAATTAAATGTATAAGTGGGACAGAACAGCTCACTGTTCTGTCCAGAAGAACTAACGGCGGTCTCTCTGGCCGCTGACTCAGGGTCAGCGGCATGGTCGATGGACGCCGAGCTCATCACAGGCGTCCAGGGACCTTGCCGTTTACTCAGGTCTGTGCAGAAACACAGACCCGAGCTCTGAAATTCGGGTGAAATGGAGGGTCTAGGACTCGAAATAAATTCCATAAAAATGATAGAAACATCCTAGACTCATACGGGGACACCATAGATAGGTCCTTGCCTTTCAAAATTTCTTCTAAGGGATTTAAAGGCTTGGTGAAGACCTCCTTGGGCAGTCCCAAGAAGTTGCAGAACCTCCCTCTAGATCGCCTTCCTCCGGGCTCCTGGGTGATCTCCACGCCGAGGGGATGATGGGGAAGCCTTCCCCTTTGCTTCAGCTTCCTCCTTGTTGCAGAAGATCTCCAGATCCAGCTCCAAGGGGTCGGATTTGGGGGTTCTAAAATGGGGTTTTTCTCACAGCTCACCTAGGGTTTTTCTCTCTTCTTCTCTCCTCTTGCAAGGGTGAAGGAGGAATGGGAGAGTCCCATTCGGGTTCAGGACTGAAGAGCCCCTCACCCACTCACCATACCGATTTGACAGGCTGAGAGCCGTTGGGGGACATCCCCCAATGGTGGCCATGCCTTGCTCCCATTTTCTGGCTCTGCAACGCATGCAGGTCAGAAAATTGGCGTCCATATCGCTGGACGCCGGATTTAGTGTTGGCGCCATGTCTGGACTGACAACTGGATCTTGGCGACAAGGTGCCTTCGGCCAGAACCCTAAATTATGCGGAAAACCACGCATACCAAGCTTATATACATGCATCATGTATACGGTATTATATCTATACCATCACCATGCAATACATACCTTATTTATATTTAATATAACATATTAACGCTAATTGGCCCTTCGGCTAGAACTCAAAACATGCAGAAACTATGCTTACTATATACATATATACATACAATGTATAAGGTGTAACATGTATTTACCATACCAGGCAATCAATATCGTTCATACCTAGGCATACACAAGCATACATAAATACACTAAGATATGTACGTAGATATCTACCTATGCGTACACGACGTTTTACATAAGTGCGACTCAACACACGGCGAGATGAATGACAAGAATTATGAGGGCTTCGCAAATCATTAGGAGGTGATATGAATTATGTTAGCTAGGAATAATCTATTCGATAAAATAATCCTTGCACACACACACACTTGATTTGACATATATAGTATACACACACGGGTGTAGCATACTTATGTACATCATGCTTGGAATAGGTGGATACAACATGCGCACGGTAATTTGGTTAACTTACACAACTTTACCTAACATTGCTTAAGCATTACATGTATAGGATTTCTTAATATATACTATATGCATAATTCATCCAATTGACTATTCTCACCTAATCATCATGAAGATATATGCATGTTATTCATGAGGAGTATAGAATCCCAATATGACCACTAATTACACCTACTATGCTTGAACTCTTTACGTACATGAAATGCACGAAGTACAATGTACACATTAACTAAACCATGCAATAACAACGTTTACAACAAATATACATATGTACTCCATACACTTTCATACAAGTTCCACAAAACAGGTAGTATAGGATATTCCTCATTATTTAGATATCACATGCATAGTGTTACTCACGTATCCTAAGTCAAAGACTCTTGGTATTCACAATACACCTCTAGTTGTCTAGTTGTTCACTTCCACATTAATTATCATATACTCGTATCTATACATATACATAAAATACAGATATACGCACATGCTCATGTTCAAGAGAAGAACAAAATTTATAGTAGGCACAATGAACTACGCACACTAAGCACACAATAACGGATACTCAACACACCATTCATATACATACGTATATTTATAAGGAGAATAAAAAAAATCCGGGGTCTTACACCCTCCCCCTCTAGGAAAGATCTTCGTCCTCGAAGATCGCATCAAGTACCTGTGGTGATGTCGCCTAGGTCATCATCAGCTACTCTCGCTCCTATATCGCAGTCGTGAAGCGCCTCGCGGAGTGAACTTCGTCTTCAGATTCGGACACTCTTTAAGCCGATGATCTTTGCTTCCACATTTAAGACACCTTCCTTCCTTCCTCCACATGCTTTCCCACCATGACGCTTCCCGCACTGGGTGCACTCGGGCTTCTCGATGCTTGAGGCCACAGTTGATTGTTGACCTTCCAAGGGTTTCTCTCTTTGGAGTTGCCTCCCCCTCTGGGAGAGATCCCGCTCCTTTCTCTTGATGGGTGGTCACACCTAAAGTTCTCCTAAGGTATGTGAATCGAGTTCCAGAAGTCTAGTCCTCACTGATGGCTTAAGTCCTTTCACGAAATTCTTCAGCTTGCGGTTTTGCTCATACCTCCGAGACTGAGCACCACGTCTACCACGTCCAGCCATAGTCTGCAAAATAAGTAACTCATATAACCTAGGTATATTCTAACTATTCTCCCTATTATCTTCCATCCATTAGTGGTAGATTCTATATATATGGACAATTCTCTATGAAGACTTTGCAATGTTGTGACGGTGACGGCCTATCCATGTACAGTCTCAACCAAACCGCTCTGATACCAATCTCTGTAACGACCCTCTTCATACCGGTACGATTATACCAATCCCCATCGGTATAAAGGGCGTCGTCACAGTGGGACATTTACCCAACACTGGTCAATAGGTTGATATGTACCTGGATAGCAATAGAGTTCAGCGGAATAAAGTAAACAACTCAATTCATGATCCGTCACCAACACACATTCCATAATCTAAATAGCGAGATAGAAGGACAATGTCCGCATTAATACAAAATAAAGAGAGTTACAATGTCCAAATATAGTCCTTACATTAATCCTTTTGTGCAAAAGAAAAGTACAACTGATAACAGCTCCACAAAATAGTCTTCTAGTGATGATCCTCGCCACGCTACCTTCTAGTGCACGATACCTGTCAACCTGTACGCCGAAGCAAGAGTGAGTCCAAAGACTCAGCAAGCGACACTACTCATGATATACACATACAAGTCTTAGTAGTTTCTACATGCACTTTTACAATTAACAACACATAGCATGCTAGTCAATTCAAGTTGTCAACATATCATGATTGTTCTACAATTTTATACATAACTCGTGCTTTCAGATTTCTAAAATAAAATTCACCTATCACATGGTCTCTATTCAATTTACTCAGGAACTTTAATCTTTCAAGAGCTAAAACATGAATGCTATCAACATGAACAATTTACATACGTGAAGGGAAATACAACTAGCATGGATTTCACGTAGTTTTTTAAACACATACACGAACCTTTTCACATGCCTTAGATTGCTGATTTCATATGATTCAATGGCTATAAATCTACACATGAGAGCTACAACGTTGCTTAAAACATAAAATATGAACAGTCCCTCATGCCATTTTGCACACACATTCATTAGTTGTTCCTAACATGGATTCTAGGTATTTATGCACACATAAGCATGATAATGACAACAAGAGTTTACTGATTTCACATGGTTTCCAATAACCCATTCTCACATTTTCGGTTTCACATGATTTCATACTTACTCATTCACATTGTTCCCTTTTACACATTTGACACGTACACATATTCACACTTACAAAATTGACTCATTTTCACATCATTTTCTCTTACACTTTCACTTAACACATACACATCGATTGCACTTACCACGTGCATCTTGGGCACTTACCACGCGCCATATTCACATATTTCACATTTTACTCATTTTTCATTACTTAAACAATTTGCCATGACACATAGTCCTAACCACCAGTAGAGGACACTAACATATCTCATAGCTCGTGCTCATCACTTAGCACGGCTCTCAACACAACTCATAACACAACACTTACACGACTCATACACATACTCACCACCTAGGCAATATAGCGGTGAATCTGGGTAACTGCGCAGACCGGGAGAAGCCCTCTCCACCCTATCCAGTGGTACTTGTCCACCTCCAGGATTTTCCCAATGCCTTTGGGACAAACTTATATCACATGGAGCCTTCTATAGGGACTTTTCTATATACGGCTCCCGATGCCTCTAGGGTAGCAGTGTCACATAGGCACAACTTTTACACTTTTACACATTACCGTTTTACTCCTGGTTTTATACATAACTCTTCCCATTTCATTCACTTTCTCACTCACATAAACACTCCTGTTTTTCCCTAACATGGTACTACAGAATTTCAAGAATTTAACACATAGTAAACAGACTAATCATGTTGGTTTTAGACCATAACAATCACATTACGATCATATGTACGATTATCACATTTCACATGAAAATATATAACTTCTTATTTACTGATCCAGTGACCTGAAATTTTAACCACATGCTGGTTTCGGGTTCATGATGATACCCTCAGTTTTTCAGATTTTTCTGAGCCATGTAGAATTTACAGAAAATAAAACGTCTAATTAGCATGCTATTAACAACTTAAGTTAACATGGGGTTAACACATCTTGTAATTTAACCACTTGCTGTTTAAATACACACTGTTAACAATATGTAGGAATTTAGGATACAAAATTTACCCTAATTTATACATCTAAGGATCAATTACCACGACCATGCTTACATGCCTTCATTATTACCGAACCGAGCTTATTTATAATTACACAAGCATGGATAACTTTCTAAAATTTGCAATCCCATATGCTGACCCACTGACCTTCATGATTAGACTCAAACCAAATCGTCCACACTAATTCAAATCATGAACAAGGATTTACAGAAAATCAAACACCTGTTTAGCATATTATTCACAACTTAACTGACATGGGTCTAACATAAATTGGCAATTTATCCACTTACTGTTTTGCACATAAACTACTACTATATGCATGATTTTAGATTGCAACATCATCCTAATTCATACATCTATAAATCATTTGCCACAACTATTTTTACATGGTTTCATTTTACCGAACCACACTTATTAACAATTCCACAAGCATGCATGGATTACCTAAATTTCAGAACATACACACATGACCCACAACTCTTCATGATTAGACCGAAATCAAGGCATTCACATTAATCTAAATCATGAATCATGGACTTTGCAAAATGGTCTACAAGTCATGCTCACATGCTTACAAGACATCATTAACCACATTCATCACACAACTCACACACATCCACAACCACAATGCATAATGTACATAGCTTATAGAATTACCATATATCCTCATCGCACAAACATATCGAAATTAAATGTATAAGTGGGACAGAACAGCTCACTGTTCTGTCCAGAAGAACTAAACGGCGGTCTCTGGCCGCTGACTCAGGGTCAGCGGCATGGTCGATGGACGCCGAGCTCATCACAGGCGTCCAGGGACCTTGCCGTTTACTCAGGTCTGTGCAGAAACAGACCCGAGCTCTGAAATTCGGGTGAAATGGAGGGTCTAGGACTCGAAATAAATTCCATAAAAATGATAGAAACATCCTAGACTCATACGGGGACACCATAGATAGGTCACTTGCCTTTCCTTTCAAAATTTCTTCTAAGGGATTTAAAGGCTTGGTGAAGACCTCCTTGGGCAGTCCCAAGAAGTTGCAGAACCTCCCTCTAGATCGCCTTCCTCCGGGCTCCTGGGTGATCTCCACGCCGAGGGGATGATGGGGAAGCCTTCCCCTTTGCTTCAGCTTCCTCCTTGTTGCAGAAGATCTCCAGATCCAGCTCCAAGGGGTCGGATTTGGGGGTTCTAAAATGGGGTTTTTCTCACAGCTCACCTAGGGTTTTTCTCTCTTCTTCTCTCCTCTTGCAAGGGTGAAGGGAAGGAATGGGAGAGTCCCATTCGGGTTCAGGACTTAGAAGAGCCCCTCACCCACTCACCATACCGATTTGACAGGCTGAGAGCCGTTGGGGGACATCCCCCAATGGTGGCCATGCCTTGCTCCCGATTTTCTGGCTCTGCAACGCATGCAGGTCAGAGAAATTGGCGTCCATATCGCTGGACGCCGGATTTAGTGTTGGCGTCCATGTCTGGACGCTAACACTGGATCAACGGCCTGGGCTTGACGCCAAGGTGCCTTCGGCCAGAACCCTAAATTATGCGGAAAACCACGCATACCAAGCTTATATACATGCATCATGTATACGGTATTATATCTATACCATCACCATGCAATACATACCTTATTTATATTTAATATAAACATATTAACGCTAATTGGCCCTTCGGCTAGAACTCAAAACATGCAGAAACTATGCTTACTATATACATATATACATACAATGTATAGGTGTAACATGTATATTACCATACCAGGCAATCAATATCATTCATACCTAGGCATACACAAGCATACATAAATACACTAAGATAGATGTACGTAGATATCTACCTATGCGTACACGACGTTTTACATAAGTGCGACTCAACACACGGCGAGATGAATGACAAGAATTATGAGGGCTTCGCAAATCATTAGGAGGTGATATGAATTATGTTAGCTAGGAATAATCTATTCGATAAAATAATCCTTGCACACACACACACTTGATTTGACATATATATGTACACACACGGGTGTAGCATACTTATGTACATCATGCTTGGAATAGGTGGATACAACATGCGCACCGGTAATTTGGTTAACTTACACAACTTTACCTAACATTGCTTAAGCATTACATGTATAGGATTTCTTAATATATATACTATATGCATAATTCATCCAATTGACTATTCTCACCTAATCATCATGAAGATATATGCATGTTATTCATGAGGAGTATAGAATCCCAATATGACCACTAATTACACCTACTATGCTTGAACTCTTTACGTACATGAAATGCACGAAGTACAATGTACACATTAACTAAACCATGCAATAACAACGTTTACAACCAAATATACATATGTACTCCATACACTTTCATACAAGTTCCACAAAACAGGTAGTATAGGATATTCCTCATTATTTAGATATCACATGCATAGTGTTACTCACGTATCCTAAGTCAAAGACTCTTGGTATTCACAATACACCTCTAGTTGTCTAGTTGTTCACTTCCACATTAATTATCATATACTCGTATCTACATTACATATAAATACAGATATACGCACATGCTCATGTTCAAGAGAAGAACAAAATTTATAGTAGGCACAATGAACTACGCACACTAAGCACACAATAAGCGGATACTCAACACACCATTCATATACATACGTATATTTATAAGGAAATAAAAAAAATCCGGGGTCTTACAATCATGCTCTATCATGATCACTCTATCTAGCTTGCTTCATGTATCATATTTTTAATGAGTTTTATTCATACTTGCATTCATGACAATCATCGTGCTTACCTAGTTCTAAATTGCTAATCACTTATATCATTGCTTGCACATTGAATTAAATCCTATTGGGCGTTTGCTCATTCCCTATTTTTAACCATTCTAGGTGACTATGAAATTCAAGAGGAGTCGCAAGTCGAGGATGGGGATGCGTCCGAGTAATGAGCGTTCCAATACTTGAGTCTATCTATAGTTAGTATGCTTTGAGTGTTAGAAAAATGTAGTAGAAGTGAGGAATAAATGTACTTTGCCTTTTATCGAGTCTTAGTCCTGTTATACAATGTTTAAGAGTTGTACTAGTTGCATTTGATACAATGAGATGAGATTTGAATACAATTTCCATTGAGTTCAATATTTGGGCCCTATTATGATGTTGTATTGATACACATTTAGTGCGTGCTAGCTAGAGGCTTATTTGCCGACTGTTAACGCCTTGGAATATCGACTCGAATTATCCGAATTAATATCCGCTGCGTAATTCTCGGGACGTGACAGTTTAGTGGTATCAGAGTCTAGGAAAACCAAATAGGATATATGTCTTAGGAATAAGAGATATATATGGAACCTAGGTCATGGAAATTACATATAGTACCTGGTGAGAATGGGTAGAGACTGGGAATATGTTAGAATGAACACAACACTCCTACCCATTGACTCTTATAATGTATCTAGAGACATTAATTGGTTTCTATCCTTTTCTCAGGAACCTCATAACTTTCTCATTCAACTGCAATGGCTCGCAATCAGTGGCAAGCTATGCAAGAAACTGTAGCCAGTTTGACCCAGGCATTATAGAATGTGGTTTAGGCTGGAAATCAGGCTGCTGCTGCTGCTAGGAATGGAGCTGGTGACTTGCACCACAACTTTAGGAGTTTGAACCCTCCTCTTTTCTCTGGATCCCCTGATCCAGACGAGGTGGAGAACTGGCAGGAAGAAATAGAAAGAATCTTCCATGTTATGCAATGCACCAATAGGGAGAAGGTGGGACTGGCCACTTTTCAATTTACTAAGGATGCCCGAGCATGGTGGAAGGCCACATCGGCCCATCTGCCCAATGTAGCTGAACTAGAGTGGGCTGGATTCTTCGAGATATTCAGGGGAAAGTATTTCTCTGAGAGAGTTAAGGAAAAGAAAGCGACAGATTTTGCCGCACTGAAACAGAAGGGAATGTCTGTGGCTGAGTATGTGGCTCAGTTCGCACGTTTGGCTGTGTATGCCCCACATTTGGTGGGAACCGAGAGATTGAAGGCAAATCGCTTCATGGATGGGCTCAGGCCCATGTTTATCGAGAAGCTCGGACCTCACAACATTCAAACCTACACTGAGATTGTCCAAAGGGCTCAGCTGGTAGAAGACACCATGGCTAAAGTGGAAGGCATGCGGGGGAAAGAAAACTCAAACCGGTCTTCATCATGAAGGGAGCACCTAATAGTGCTCCAACATTCCGTATTAACAACAACAACAACAACAACCACAACAACCACAACAACAAGTGATCGAATGCTGGGAGAAACTTTGTTGTGGACAAGAAGGTCAAGGTAGAAGTAAGGCAGTTCGTTGAGAACTATAAATTCTGTGATAAACCAGGACACCAAGCTGAAGACTGCTGGAAGAAGCTCGGGGCGTGCTTAAGATGTGGTGGTCGTGAACACCGTATTCCCGACTGTCCTATGCTGAAGGACCAGCCAGGTAAAGTTCAGAATGTACCATGGCGTCAGGGACGCCTTAATGCTATCGTAGAAGCTGACCTACCCGAGGAAGGGGGTATGGTGGAAGGTACCATTTCCATACACTCTCAACCTGCTTTTGTGCTTATTGATACCGGTGCTGCATATTCATTTATTTCCACCGCATTTGCTGCAACTCTACCTATCAAACCTGTACCTCTGAAATCCAAGATCACTGTAGCTTCTCCCCTTGGCTCAGAATCTAAACTCACCCACTACTTGCCAAAATGTGAAACTATAATTGGAGGACACAATCTCCCTGCCGACCTCATTTATTTAGACATGAAGGGTTATGATGCCATATTGGGCGTCGATTGGCTAATTGAATATGATGTCGATGTAAACTGTCACCATAGAAGGGTCACCTTTAAAAGACCAAACCTTCCAAATCTATCACTACTTGGCACCCGTTATCATAACACCCTATCTTGATATCCTCCTTAAAGGCTTCCAAGTTGATCAACCAGGGTTGTGATGCTTTCTTAGTTTCAGTCTTGGCAACTGAAAATAAGAAACCAACCCTAGAAGACATTCTCATAGCCATGGATTATCCTGATGTATTCCAAGAGGAATTACCTGGTATCCCACCTGAGTGAGAGGTAAACTTCACCATTGAGTTACTCCCTGGGGCAGCCCTTGTTTCCAAAGCTCCACATCGCATGTCCCCTGTTGAATTGCAAGAGTTAAAGAGGCAGATCCAAGAATTACTAGATCAATGATTTATCAGGCCTAGCACATCCCCGTGGGGAGCACCTGTACTGTTTGTCAGGAAGAAGGACGGATCAATGAGGCTTTGCATTGACTACCGTCAGTTGAACCAGTTGACAATAAAGAACAAGTATCCACTGCCCCACATCGATGAGCTGTTTGATCAGATCTCTGGTGCACAATATTTCTCCAAGATAGATCTACGATCAGGATACCATCAACTGAGAATCAAGGAAGAGGATATTCACAAGTCTGCATTACGGAGTAGATATGGTCACTATGAGTTCGTGGTCATGTCGTTTGGTTTAACAAATGCTCTAGCGGCTTTCATGCAACTTATGAACAATATTTATAGGCCATACTTAGACCAGTTTGTTGTGGTGTTCATTGATGACATCCTCATTTACTCCAAGTCTAAAGAAGAACATGAAGAACACTTGAAGGTTGCTCTGCAAGTGCTTAGAGATAATCAACACTATGCAAAACTTAGTAAGTGTGAATTCTAGATGGAGGAAGTGTCTTTCCATGGCCACATCATATCCAAGGAGGGAATCTCTGTTGATCCATCTAAGGTAGAGGTGGTAAAGAACTAGGCATGGCCGCAACTGTGTCGGAGATAAGGAGCTTTCTTGGTTTAGCTGGTTACTATCGTCGCTTTATTAAAGATTTTTCAAAGATAGCTGTACCATTGACCAAGCTTACCAAGAAGGAGAATCCATTTGCATGGACTGATGAATGTTAAGAGAGTTTTAGGGCATTGAAAGAGCACCTCACCTCAGCACCTGTACTAACACAGTGACTGGGGGTAGTTTTGAAGTTTACACAGATGCATCCAGGATCAGTCTAGGTTGTATGCTGATGCAAAATGGGAAAGTCGTATGGTATGCGTCCAGGCAATTAAAGAAGCACGAGGACAATTATCCTGTACATGATCTGGAGCTAGTTGTTGTAGTCTTCGCCTTGAAAATATGGCATCACTATCTTTATGGTGAGAAGTTCATTGTGTTTTCTGACCATAAAAGCTTGAAGTATCTATTTTCTCAGCAGAAATTGAACATGATAAAGTGGAGGTGGTTGGAGTATCTCAAAGACTTCGACTTCACTATCCAATATCATCCAGGTAAAGCAAATGTTGTGGCAGATGCTCTAAGTAGAAAGCCAATGATCACATTGTCGAGTCTAAGGGTGGGAGAATGGAAGTTATTAGAAGACTTTGCCAAGTTAAATATTGATGCTGACACCAAGAAAAAGGGATGCCTTATTGCTACTATGATAGCACAACCTACACTATTGGGGGATATTGTAGCACTCCAAGACAATGACCCTGTGCTCGTGAGATTAAGGCTAATCTAGACCAGTGGCCAAATTTCTCTTTAACTGAAGAAAGAAGAATATTGTTCTGTGATCTAGTTTATGTACCCGACCATGCAGAGACAAAGAAGATGATTATAGAGGAGGCTCACAAAACCAGGTATACTATTCATCCTAGAACTACAAAAATGTATCAAGATCTGAAAAGGAGCTTTTGGTGGCCTAATATGAAGAGGGAGGTGGCGGAATATGTCGCCTGATGCTTAACATGTCAAAAGATCAAGGCAGAACACTTGCGACCTACATGTAAGCTTAAACCCCTAGAAATCCTGATATGGAAATGGGATGGTATAGGCTGGACTTTATTTTCAGACTGCCTAAATCTAGAGGTGGAATCGATGGCATATGGGTAATAGTAGACTGCTTAACTAAGTCCACTCACTTTTTTCCAGTAAAGAACAAGTGGTCAGTGGATGTCTTAGTTGCTTTATATGTGAAAGAAATAGTCAGACTACATGGAGTACCGGTGTCTATCATGTTTGATAGAGACTCTAGGTTCACATCCCACTTTTGGAAAGGACTGCATTATTCCTTGGGATCTAAACTGAACTTTAGCAAGGCTTTCCATCCGCAAACGGATGGGCATATGGAAACAACAAACCAGGTGATTGAAGATATGCTCAGAGCCTATGTTCTAGATTTTGGAGGTAGTTGGCATGAACACTTACCTCTTGTGGAGTTCGCCTACAATAATAGTTACCAAGGTAGTATACAAAGGGCACCATTCGAAGCACTCTATGGCAGGAGCTACAGATCTCCAATATGCTGGTAGGAAGTTGGAGAAAAATAAATGCTAGGACCAGAGATGATAAAGAAAACCACAGAGAAGGTGAAGCTTATCAGAGAAAGAATGGTTGTGGCACAACAAAGACAAAAGGCATATGCAGATAATCGAAGGAGAGACCTGGAGTTTGAGGTTGGTGATCATGTATTTTTGAAGGTGTACCCGTGGGTTCAGGCGGTTTGGCATTAAAGGCAAGTTGTCACCAAGGATCGTCGGGCCTTTCGAATTCCTCGAAGGAATCAGCGAAGTTGCATACCATCTGGCATTACCACTACAAATGGATGGAATACACAATGTGTTCCACATATCCATGTTGAAGAAATATGTACGAGATCCGTATCATGTCAAAGAATTTGAACTTCTGGAGTTCAACAAAGACGGAACATACCAAGAAAGGCCAATTAAGATCGTGGACTAGGAACTGCGCCAACTAAGGAACAAGGTCATCCCACTGGTAAGGGTTTGATGGAATCAACACACGGATGAAGACGAGACATGGGAAACTGAGGAAGCAATGCGCAAGAGATATCTGAAGCTATTCACAAGTAAGTACACCTCCCTGGTACAATAAATTTCTATCCATGAATTTGGGGACCAAATTCTCTTAAGTGGGGGAGGGTGTAGCACCCCAGAAAATTTAGCAATTTAAAATGTTAAATAAATGGAAATAAATAATTTTCGTATTATCGAAATGGTAGAACTTACGTAACACTATCGTACGTGCAAGAACACGTAGGAAAATCCCATAAAAATTATAAATCAACCCCAAATATTATCCTTAAATGTTCCACGAAGAAATTCGTGCAACGAAATCTGATTGGCCAAGCATACGTCACAACGTGACTAATTATCCAAATTAGGAAACCAAGTCAGAAAATTGTTAACCTGAAAATATAACACGATCATAAATTAAACAAACATGTTGGAGAAACTTCCAACATCATATATTGATGACCCATTTTTGGAATTAGGCCAATGGATCACTTTTGGCCCAAGAATAAATGGAGCAAAAAAAATAAATAGAAATTCGCAACCCGAATTGAGGTGAAATTAGAAAGAGGCAATTAAGGTAAATTGGATGCAATTAGGCTCTCTTGGCAAGCCAAATTCGTGCCTAGCCATCCTTGGGGGTTTCCTAATGGCCAAGACACTCTAATGGGGTGAGAGATCCTCAAAACATGGAAGGGGCATGCTAAAACCGCAACCCTTCCTCTCTTGTTGCAATGGGACTTCTAAAAGCCCTAGATGCATATATACTCTCCACAAAACCATAGGTGATGAGTCTACCATCTTGCTAGGGTCTTGTGGAGGAGTTCTTGGCGGCTGGGGAGCAAGAGATCGACCATACCAAGCTCTTCTTCTTCCCTGTTGTGTCTGCATGGACCTGCGTAGACAGTCTTCTTGGAGTCGACCAAAGGTAGACCAAACACTAACCACAACCGTGCAAGACTTATACCCCTGGAAATAGGGTCAAGTCTAGTTCCTAATTGCACTGGAATGCCCAATTTTCATACAGTAGACCGGGTGTATTAAGCGTTCTCCAACAAGTGGTCTGAATGAGGGTTTTCTGGAGAATGAGACTTCTTCAACCAAAAAGGTAGGTGATCTCGGGCGAAATCCTAATAAATCATATACCAATGTGTAGATCATTGAGTCTACTTTCATGTCCAAGTGGTTTTATTGAATTTCATTAAGTACATCTTGAGTTATAAGCATTTTACCAAAGTCACATATGTTAAGGACTTTTTATGTTCATGTGAATTTCTCACACATCCCAAGGCCATTTTTAATGATTCCAAAAACATAGTTGTGAGACCCCGAATTTTTATTCTCTTTATATATATGTATGTATATGAATGGTGTGTTGGGTGTTCGGTTGTTGTGTGCTTAGCATGCGTAGTTCATTGTGCCTACTATAAGTTTTATCCTTGAGCTTGAGCATGTACGTATATCTATATATATATACATGCGTGTATATGATAATTAGTGTAGAAGTGAACAATTAGCTAATTAGAGGTGTATTACGAATACCAAGAATCTCTGACTTAGGATACTTGGATAATACTATGCGTGTGCTATCTAAATATTGAAGAATATCCTATACTATCTATTTCATGGAATTTTGTATGAGAGTATATGAAGTACATATGTGTATGTACGTGTGTATGTTATCTTATGCGTGTGACAATTGTATACCTAATTCTACATGCATAACACCTTGGTGTACTTGTGTATGCATGTGTATGATTAGTTGTAAACATTGTTCATTTGCATGGTTTAGTTAATGTGTACATTGTACTTCGTACATTGCATATACATAAAGAGTTCAAGCATGGTAGGTGTAATTAGTAGTTTATATTGAGATTCTATACTCCTCATGAATAACATGCATGTATTTTATGATATTTAGGTGAGAATAGTCAATTGGCTAAATTGCATATAGTACCTATTAAGGAATCCTATGCATATAGTACTTAAGCAATGTTAGGTAAAGTTGTGTAAGTTAATCTAATTACCGGTGCGCATGTTGTACCCATCTATTTCAAGCATAATGTGCATAAGTATGCTATACCAGTGTGTGTATACTATATATATATGTCAAATCAAGTGTGTGTACAAGGACTATTTTATCGAATAGATTATTCCTAGCTAACCTAACTCATATCACCTCCTAATGATTTGCGAAGCCCTCACAATTCTTGTCATTCTATCTTGCCGTGTGTTGAGTCACACTTATGTAAAACATCATGTACGCATAGGTAGGTATCTACGTACATCTTATCTTAGTGTATTTATGTATGCTTGTGTATGCCTAGGTATAAATGATATTGATTGCCTGGTATAGTAATATACATGTTACCTTATACATTGTATGTATATATATAGTGTAAGCATAGTTTCTGCATGTTTTTAAGTTCTGGCCGAAGGGCCAATTAGCGTCAACATGAGTGGACGCCCATGAGTTGTCGGCGTCCATCTCGATGGACGCCAATCCTTAAGTAGCCGTCCACATATGTGGACGTTTACTGTTCTGACACTGCATGCGTAGCAGGTCAGAAATGCAGGGCTTGCCATGCTCCTGATTGGGGGATGGCCGACCCAAAGGGCTCTCCCACCCCTGCAAAGGCAGACTTCGGGTCTTGCCTCATAAAAACATCAACCTTGCTGCTTGCAAGGTGCTCTCTTGGCCTTCTCAAGAGGAGAGAAACCCTAGCTCAGGAATGTGAGGAAACCTGAACTTGAGAGCTCAGATCCGGCGTTCTGAAGCTTGGTTCCAGCAATCATCTTCGACAAGGAGGAAGTCCAAGCATAGGAGAAGGCCTCCCCGGTGCTGGACAACGACCTACAACCTCCTAGAACCCGGAGCAAGGGAGTTTGGAGGCTTCTTGGCACTGCCCAAGGAGAGCTTCTCCGGCCATTTTGATCCATTTAGAGATTTATTCAAAGGCAAGTAACCTATCCATGATGTCCCCTTATGAGTCTAGGTTGGTTTTATGATTTTTGAGCATTTTCCCTCGAGTCCTAGACCCCCTCATTCACCCAAGTTTGAGAGCTCGGTTGTGTTTCTGCACAGACCTGATTCGACGGCAAGGTCCGTGGACGCCCAGATCATGCTTGGCGTCCATCGGCCATGCCGCTGACCCTGAGTCAGCGGCCAGAGACCGCCGCCAAGTTCCTCTGGACAGAACAGTGAGCTGTTCTGCCCTTCTTATACATTAATTTCGGTATGGTTTCCGTGATGAGGATATATGGTAATCCTATACTCTATGTATATTGTCAATTGTGATGTGTGGATGAGTGTGTTGTGCAATGGTGAATGTTAGAATATTGTATCCCATGAATCGTAAGCATGACTTGTTGATGATCTTGACAAATTTATGTTTCATGATTAGGATTAGTATGAATGCCTTGGTTTTGGTTTAATCATGAAGGTTAGTGGGTCAGTATACGTGTTTGCAATTTTGGTAAATTATCCATGCTTGTGTAATTTGCTAATAAATCCGGTTCGGTAAAATAAAAGCATACAAGAAAGATTGTGATGATTAATCTATAGAGGTATGATTTAGGGTAATCTTGTATTCTCAAATCATGCATATGTTAGTAGCCTCTGTTTAAAACAGTAAGTGGCAAATTGCCAGATGTGTTAAACCCCATGTTAACTTAAGTTGTTAATAGCATGCTAATTAGGTGTTTTATTTTTTGTAAATTCTATTTAACTCAGATAAATCTGAAAATTTGAGTGTATGATCTTGAACCCGAAAACAGCATGTGGTTAAAATTTCAGGTCATTTGGATCAGTAAATAAGAAGTTATGTATTTTCATGTGAAATGTAATAAATTACGTATGTTATCGTAATGTGGATAGTTATTGCTTAAACCAACCTGATTAGTGTATTTACTGTGTTAAACTCCTGAAATCTGTAGTAGCATGGTTAGGAGAAAAATAAAGACACATTGTGCATGAGAAAACGAAGGAGATATGAGTGTTATATGTAAAATACGTGTTAAAACTCGGTATGAGTAAAGTGTAAAAGTTGTGCCTATGTGACACTGCTACCCTAGAGGCATCGGGAGCCGTATATAGAAAAGTCCCTATAGAAGGCTCCATGTGATATAAGTTTGTCCCAAAGGCATTGGGAAAACCCCGGAGGTGGACAAGTACCACTGGATAGGGTGGAGAGGGCTTCTCCTCGGTCTGCGCAGTTACCAGATTCACCGCTGTATTGCCTAGGTGGTGAGTATGTGTATGATTGTGTCATGTGTGTGTTGAGTTGTGTTATTGAGTTGTGTTGAGAGCTGCTAAGGAATGAGCACGAGCTATGAGATATTTGTTAGTGTCCTCTACTGGTGGTTAGACTATGTGTCATGGCAAATTGTTTAAGCAATGAAAAATGAATAAAGTGTGAATTATGTGAACATGGCACGTGGTAAGTGCCCAAGATGCACGTGGTAAGTGCAATCGATGTGATATGTGATAAGTGAAAGTGGAAGAGAAAATGATGTGGAAATGAGTAAATTGTGTAAGTGTGAACATGTGTACGTGTCAAATGTGTAAAAGTGAACAATGTGAATGAGTAAGTGTGCAATCATGTGAAATAAAAGTGTTAGATTGTAAACTTATGATATAGGTCATGAAAGTCTTAAATGCATATCCAAACAGCAACCTAAATGTATGCAAAACAATGTTTCACATGTGTAAAAATGTCTAGAATCCATGTTAGGGGTAACTAATGAGTTTGTGTGCAAATAGCATGATGGGTTGTTCACATAATATGTTTTAAGCAACGTTGTAGCTCTCATGTGTAGATTTATAGCCATTGAATCATGCGAAATCAGCAACCTAAAGCATGTAGAAATGTCCATGTATTTGTTTAAAAACATGTAAGATCCATGCTAGTTGTGTTTCCTTTCATGTGTGCAAAATGTTCATGTTAGTAGCTCTCATGTCTTGGTTCTTTAAAGACAAAGTTTCATAAGTAAATTGAATAGAGAGCATGTGATAGGTAAATTTTATTCTTAGAAATCTGAAAGCATGATCCATGTATAAACTTGTAAAACTTTCATGATAGGTTGAAACCTTGGACATGATTAGCATGCCATGTTTGGAAAAAAAAATGTAAATGTGCATGTAAAACCCCTATGACTTATACGTGTATGTTATGAGTAGTGTTGCTTGCTGAGTCTTTGGACTCACTCTTGCTTCGGCGCACAGGTTGACAGGTATCGTGCACTAGAAGGAAGCGTGGCGAGGATCATCATTTAGAAGACTATTTTGTGGAGCTGTTACCAGTTGTACTTTTCTTTTGCACAAAAAGGGTTATTGTATGGACAATATTTGGACATTGTAGTTCTCTTTATTTTGTATTAATGTGGACATTGTCTTTCTATCTCGCTATTTAGATTGTGGAATGTGTGTTGGTGACGGGTTAAGAGTTGAGTTGTTTATTTTATTCGCTGTACTCTATTGCTATTTAGGTACATATCAACCTATCGACCAGTGTTGGGTACATGTCCCACTGTGACGACGCCCTTTTTACCGATGGGGATTGATATAATCGTACCGGTATGAAGAGGGTCGTTACAATAGTTCTCTTCTATTCTATATTCCCAACAAGTTCCAGGTCGACACTTTTGTTGGCCCTTTTGGTACGGCAGCAAGCTAACCTAGAGGGGGGGGGGGGGGTGAATAGGTTTTTCTGAAATCTGAAATAGAAACTTAAACACTTGAAAGTTTGGTTAGTTTAGTGTGATAAAGAATAGCAGTGCGGAACTAAATAAACAATTACACAAATAACACAAGATATTTATCCTGGTTCGACCCTTCCCAAATGGAAGTCCTACGTCCAGTCCCTAAGCAACCTCTTGGGATTTTACTAACCAAGGGTACAGTCCCCCTCAAGGACAATACAACACCTAGCACCCCAGCTGGTCTTCTTCTCTTTCCTGGGCAAGAAGGCAGCCCACTTCTCTTACAGGTCAAGAAGCCAACCTCCTGGTATAGACCCTAGTGCAGTTCTGCTAGATACAAACCCCTAGCTGGGTTCTACACTGTATACAGTCCTACAGCTAGACAAAAATCTTTCTTTAGAAAAGAAAGAACAAAGCTGAGAGTTGGTACAAATGAACACCAACTAAAAGAAACTCTCAGCGAAAAGACTCTCTCCCCCAGATTACAAGATGCACACAGAGAGAGTGAATAGAGGAGAAGGAACTTGAAGCTTGTAGACTTCAGATGTTTGACCACTTCTTCTTAGGCTCTGACTCTTTCTCTCATTTCCTTGAGTGTATATGGAGTTGAGGTTCCTCACAGGATGTACACTCTTAAAGAATCTTCAGGAAACCTCTGACTTCTTCATCATCCTTGCTTCATCTTTTATATGAGAGGCTTGAACAAATCCGTTGGAGTTCTAGCCGTTGCTCATCTTCTCCTTCTTCGGATATTTTATGGTCTACGAGGTCTGCAAGCATAGAAGAAAGTGTTTAGATAAAAAAATGTTTCTATCAAAAAGCTTCATACCTCTATATTCTTGTTGCCACCCAGAAGTAGTAACTAACCCCCTTTTTGTTGGCAGGAAAGAAGAGATCTAGAAAGATAAGCAAAAGATCTCCTATCAGAAAGATAGAAGATTACGCAAATCAATAATATATGTCTTTTCACTAGATCAAAAGACACTTTGAAATATAAGGGAATCCATGTTTAAGTGATCAAATCCTGTTTTACTTATCAATCCTTATGAGAGCAAATCCATGTTTCACTTATCAAATCCTTATGAGAGCAAATCAGTGTGTGAGAGCGAATCCATGTGAGATCACTTGTCAAATCCTTATGAGAGCAATCGATGTGAGATCACTTTTCAAATCCTTATAAGAGCAAATCGATGTGAGATCACTTTTCAAATCCTTATGAGAGCAATCGATGTGAGAGTAAATCCATGTGAGAGCTTATCAAATCCTTATGAGACCGAATCGATGGAGCACTTATCAAATCCTTATGAGAGCAAATTGATGTGAGAGCAAATCCATGTGAGATCACTTATCAAATCCTTATGAGAGCAAATCGATGTGAGGGCAAATCCATGTGAGATCACTTATCAAATCCTATGAGACCGAATCGATGTGAGCACTTATCAAATCCTTATGAGAGTAAATCGATGTGAGCACTTATCAAATCCTTATGAGAGCAAATCAATGTGGCACTTTGTGAACTGAAATCGATGTATATTGAATGGACATAGATTTAGCTTTTTAGTGCAAAACACACAGTGATAATTCCATAAATTTATATTTATTAGGAAAACATGATATTGATTATATTTAATAATATTAATTAATCAACAGTTTTGTTATCACAAAATACCATAAATTTATATTTCACTTGGAAACCTTGATATTAAATATATTATTAATTTTTAATTAATCATAAATTTTGTTATCACCAATTATAAGGGTAAAATATAGAGTGTTCAACAATCTCCCCCTTTTTGGTGATGACACAATTTATGAGAATTTTCTAACAAAAATACTTAAAGCATAAAAATATAGAAAATTCATAGATAACGCAAAAATTCATAAATAACACATACTCTCCCCCTTTTTGTCACTAACAAAAAGGAAAGATCATACCATACATTCTCTCCCCTTTGTGAAAATTTCTTACCATTGAGGGGTTCAACAATGATTGACATTAATGAATAACTCCTCCTTAGTCTATGCTCCCCCTAAATGTTTTCCTCCCCTAAGCATAAGGCTCCCCCTAACAGAGAGGGTCCTCTTGAAGATTCTTCACTTGTCTATCGATAGGTGTTTCTTGTGGTGTCGACCTATTGATCTCTGAAGTCATCTTGTTGACCGGTTGTTTGTCAAGTCTTCAAGATTTTTATCTGCATAGATCTTAGGAAAAGCTTGCAAACATTGTTAGTAGCAATAAAAAATTCAATATTGGTGACTACTCCCTCTTCAGATAAGAGTTGAATGAAGAGTTGGCAGTCGCCTGCCTTGAGCATCCTAGATGCTCCAAGGCTATCCTGCAAAAACTTATTCAGAAGTAGGTACCCAAATCATTTTGGGTCCTTGAAGGTTAGATGTATAAACATATCCTTTCGGAATCCAAACTAAGTGTCTTGTTGTGCAAGTATTTACTGTGTGTCCTAACTTATTGCAATGGGAGCAGCAATGAATATAATTGATTTACAGTTCTTATTTTCTTTGTATTGTCTATTTGGAACACAATTTTTGGAGACCTTTTCTTTTACAAGTGTCTTTTTCTGAGGCAACTTGGTTCTTTTACAAATTTTGGTAATAGATATTTTTTAGGAATTATGACTTGTTTTCCTTTTTCCGGAGGTATGTATCCAGACCTTGTTATTATTCCAGATTTTGATCCTTTTAAGCATAGGGCTAAGATGTTTTCCCTTTACTTAATTTTCTAATTGATTCTTTTAAATAAAGATTTTCTTCAGTTAGAGTTTTTAATTTTCTTCTAATTCTATTTTTCATTGTGCTTATTTTTTAATCTTCATTCAAAAGATAAATATTATCTTTACTGTCCTTTAATTGTTTCTAGTTGCTCCGTTTCGGATTAAGATCAGAATTAGTGTTTTCTAAGCAAATAGTGTTGTTTTTCAGACTCTTTAATTCTTTTACAACAATTTTATGTTATTCATAGTTTCATTAAAGACTTCTTCTAAGTCTTCAGATTCTGACCCTGAATCAGTGCATGAATAAAAAAATGGGTCAGAATTACCTCATCTACTCCCATGAGTGCTAGACGTACCTACTCTTTTTTCGATTCTGAGCTTGATGATTCTGAGCTTGTGGTTTCTTCATTTTCCAAGAAGCCGCCATGGCTTTTCTTTTAAATTTCTTGTGCTGCTTCTTGTATTTTCTAGTTGACCAATGTTCTTCAGTCTAGGACCTCTGGTTCTCAAATGTCCAGGTTTTCTGCATTCATAGCAGACGGTTCTTTTCTTTTTTCCTTCTCTCTTTCTTTTGGATCCTCCTTGATCCATTCTTCTTCTTCTTTAGAATCTTCAGAAGCTGTGGACAGTACGTCATCTACATCACTGTCTTCAGACCTGCATTTTTTGAGCTAGAAGAAGAAGTGGATGGAGTAGCTACACTTTAAGAGCATTAGTACATTTTTTCATTCATGAGTTTTCAGATAGTCGCTCCATATTAACTTCATGTGCCATGAGGGAACCTAATAAGTTATCAATAGAAAGTTTAGTTAAGTCATGGGCTTCTTCAATAGCAGTTACTTTAGGTGTCTATGAAAGAGTTAAAGACCTAAGTATCTTTCTAACGGTTTCCCATTAGAAAGAGTTTTACCAAGGGATTTAAACCTACTACTATGCTTGAAAATCTATTATACATAGTAGTAGTAATGTTTTTGTTTGGAAGCATTTTAAATTGTTCATATTGTGAAACAAGAATATCTATCCTAGTTTGTTTTACTTTATCTGTTCCTTCATAAGTTATCTGCAGTTTATCCCACATTGTTTTAGCAGATTTACATGCAGATAACTACTAAATTCCATTTTGGATAAAGCACAAAAAATAGTTCTTTGCTTTAAAATTTAGAGATATTTATTTTTATCAGTTGCTGTAATGATAGTAGCCCGCTGCAGGGACAACGACAAAATCACCTACCTCTATTACCTACACAGATCAAAGTCTGTGCCTCGAAGAATCATTCCATTCTCATTTTCCAGTATTGGTAATCCCCTCCATCGAAGAGAGGAGGTCTGTTGACTGATTGACCTTCAGCAAATCATTGAGCTGCCATGGATCTTCTCAGATCGTTGGATCTTCTTGAATGATCAGAGAACCTCGCTCTGATACCACTTGTTGGCCCTTTTGGTACTGCAACAAGCTAACCTAAAGTGGGGGTGAATTGGTTTTTCTGAAATCTGAAATAGAAACTTAAACACTTGAATGTTTGGTTAGTTTAGTGTGATAAAGAGTAGTAGTGCGGAAGTAAATAAACAATTACACAAATAACACAAGAGATTTATCCTAGTTCGGCCATTCCCACATGGAAGTCCTACGTCCAGTCCCCAAGCAGCCTCTTAGGATTTTACTAACCAAGGGTACAGTCCCCTCAGGACAATACAACACCCAGCACCCTAGCTGGTCTTCTTCTCTTTCCCAAGCAAGAGGCAGCCCACTTCTCTTACAGGTCAGAAGCCAACCTCCTAGTATAAACCCTAGTGCGGTTCTGCTAGAGACAAACCCCTAGCTGGGTTCTACACTGTATACAGTCCTACAGCTGGATATAAATTTCTTTAGAAAAAAAGAACAAAGCTAAGAGTTGGAACAGATGAACACCAACTAAAATAACTCTCAGCGAAAAGACTCTCTCCCCAGATTACAAAGATGCACACAGAGAGAGTGAATAGAGGAAGGAGCTTGAAGCTTGTGGACATCAGATGTTTGAACACTTCTTCTTGGGCTCTTCTTGCTCTTTCTCTCGTTTCCTTGAGTGTATTTAGAGTTGAGGTTCCTCACATGATGTACACTCTTAAAGATCTTCAGGAAAGCTCTGACTTCTTCTTCAGCCTTACTTCATCTTTTATATGAGAGGCTTGAACAAATCCATTGAGTTCTAACGTTGCTCAATCTCTCTTTTCTGATATTTTGTGGTCTACGAGATCTGCAAGCATAGAAGAAAGTGTTTAGATAAAAGAGTGTTTCTGTCAAAAAGCTTCATACCTCTATATTTCTTGTTGCCACCCAGAAGTAGTAACTAACCCCCTTTTTGTTGGCAGGAAAGAAGAGATCTAGAAAGATAAGCAAAAAGATCTCCTATCAGAAAGATAGAAGATTACGCAAATCAATAATATATGTCTTTTTCACTAGATGCCAAAAGACACTTTGAAATATAAAGGGAATCCATGTTTAAGTGATCAAATCCATGTTTTACTTATCAAATCCTTATGAGAGCAAATCCATGTTTCACTTATCAAATCCTTATGAGAGCAAATCAGTGTGAGAGCGAATCCATGTGAGATCACTTGTCAAATCCTTATGAGAGCAAATCGATGTGAGATCACTTTTCAAATCCTTATAAGAGCAAATCGATGTGAGATCACTTTTCAAATCCTTATGAGAGCAAATCGATGTGAGAGTAAATCCATGTGAGAGCTTATCAAATCCTTATGAGACCGAATCGATGTGAGCACTTATCAAATCCTTATGAGAGCAAATTGATGTGAGAGCAAATCCATGTGAGATCACTTATCAAATCCTTATGAGAGCAAATCGATGTGAGGGCAAATCCATGTGAGTCACTTATCAAATCCTTATGAGACCGAATCGATGTGAGCACTTATCAAATCCTTATGAGAGTAAATCGATGTGAGCACTTATCAAATCCTTATGAGAGCAAATCAATGTGGCACTTTGTGAACTGAAATCGATGTATATTGAATGGACATAGATTTAGCTTTTTAGTGCAAAACACACAGTGATAATTCCATAAATTTATATTTATTAGAAAACATGATATTGATTATATTTAATAATATTAATTAATCAACAGTTTTGTTATCACCAAAATACCATAAATTTATATTTCACTTGGAAACCTTGATATTAAATATATTTATTAATTTTTAATTAATCATAAATTTTGTTATCACCAAATTATAAGGGTAAAATATAGAGTGGTTCAACAATCTCCCCCTTTTTGGTGATGACAAAATTTATGAGAATTTTCTAACAAAAATACTTAAAGCATAAAAATATAGAAAATTCATAGATAACGCAAAATTCATAAATAACACATACTCTCCCCCTTTTTGTCACTAACCAAAAAGGAAAGATCATACCATACATTCTCTCCCCTTTGTGAAAATTTCTTACCATTGAGGGGTTCAACAATGATTGACATTAATGAATAACTCCTCCTTAGTCTATGCTCCCCCTAAATGTTTTCTCCCCTTAGCATAAGGCTCCCCCTAACAGAGAGGGTCCTCTTGAAGATTCTTCACTTGTCTATCGATTGTTTCTTGGTGTGTCGACCTATTGATCTCTTAAGTCATCTTGTTGACCGTTGTTTGTCAAGTCTTCAAGATTTTTATCTGCATAGATCTTAGGAAAAGCTTGCAAACATTGTTAGTAGCAATATAAAATTCAATATTTGTGACTACTCCCTCTTCAGATAAGAGTTGAATGAAGAGTTGGCAGTCGCCCTTGCCTTGAGCATCCTAGATGCTCCAAGGCTATCCTGCAAACAACTTATTCAGAAGTAGGTACCCAATCATTTTGGGTCCTTGAAGGTTAGATGTATAAACATATCCTTTCGGAATCCAAACTAAGTGTCTTGTTGTGCAAGTATTTACTGTGTGTCCTAACTTATTGCAATGGGAGCAGCATGAATATAATTGATTTACAGTTCTTATTTTCTTTGTAATGTCTATTTGGAACACAATTTTTGGAGACCTTTTCTTTTACAGGTGTCTTTTTCTGAGGCAACTTGGTTTCTTTTACAAATTTTGGTAATAGATATTTTTCAGGAATTATGACTTGTTTTCCTTTTTCCGGAGGTATGTATCCCAGACCTTGTTTATTATTTCCAGATTTTGATCCTTTTAAGCATAGGGCTAAAGATGTTTTCCCTTTACTTAATTTTCTAATTGATTCTTTTAAATAAAAATTTTCTTCAGTTAGAGTTTTTAATTTTTCTTCTAATTCTAATTTTTCATTGTGCTTATTTTTTAAATCTTCATTCAAAAGATAAATATTATCTTTACTGTCCTTTATTGTTTTTCTAGTTGCTCCGGTTCGGATTTAAATCAGAATTAGTGTTTTCTAAGCAAATATGTTGTTTTTTCAGACTCTTTAATTCTTTTACAACATTTTATGTTATTCATATAGTTCATTAAAGACTTCTTCTAAGTCTTCAGATTCTGACCCTGAATCAGTGCATGAATAAAAAAATGGGTCAGAATTTACCTCATCTACTCCCATGAGTGCTAGACGTACCTACTCTTTTTTCGATTCTGAGCTTGATGATTCTGAGCTTGTGGTTTCTTCTTCCCAAGAGCCGCCATGGCTTTTCTTTTAAATTTCTTGTGCTGCTTCTGTATTTTTCTAGTTGACCAATGTTCTTCAGTCTAGGACAATCTGGTCTCAATGTCCAGGTTTTCTGCATTCATAGCAGACTGGTTCTTTTTCCTTCTCTCTTTCTTTTGGATCCTCCTTGATCCATTCTTCTTCTTCTTTAGAATCTTCTGAAGCTTGGACAGTACGTCATCTACATCACTGTCTTCAGATCCTGCATTTTTTGAGCTAGAAGAAGAAGTGGATGGAGTAGCTACAACTTTAAGAGCATTAGTACATTTTTTCATTCATGGTTTTCAGATAGTCGCTCCTCCTATATTAATTTCATGTGCCATGAGGGAACCTATTAAGTTATCAATAGAAGTTTAGTTAGTCATGGGCTTCTTCAATAGCAGTTACTTTAGGTGTCTATGAAAGAGTTAAAGACCTAAGTATCTTTCTAACGTTTCCTCATTAGAAAGAGTTTTACCAAGGGAATTTAAACCTACTACTATGCTTGAAAATCTATTATACATAGTAGTAATGTTTTTGTTTGGAAGCATTTTAAATTGTTCATATTGTGAAACAAGAATATCTATCCTAGTTTGTTTTACTTTATCTGTTCCTTCATAAGTTATCTGCAGTTTATCCCACATTGTTTTAGCAGATTTACATGCAGATACTCTACTAAATTCCATTTTGGATAAAGCACAACATAAATAGTTCTTTGCTTTAAAATTTAGAGATAATTTATTTTTATCAGTTGCTGTAATGACAGTAGTGCCCGCTGCAGGGACAACGACAAAATCACCTACCTCTATTACCTGCCACAGATCAAAGTCTGTGCCTCGAATGAATCATTCCATTCTCATTTTCCAGTATTGGTAATCCCCTCCATCGAAGAGTGGAGGTCTGTTGACTGATTGACCTTTAGCAATCATTGAGCTGCCATGGATCTTCTCTAAGATCGTTGGATCTTCTTGAATGATCAGAGAACCTCGCTCTGATACCACTTGTTGGCCCTTTTGGTACTGCAACAAGCTAACCTAAAGTGGGGGTGAATGGTTTTTCTGAAATCTGAAATAGAAACTTAAAACCTTGAAGTTTGGTTAGTTTAGTGTGATAAAGAGTAGTAGTGCGGAAGTAAATAAACAATTACACAAATAACACAAGAGATTTATCCTAGTTCGGCTCTTCCCACATGGAAGTCCTACGTCCAGTCCCCAAGCAGCCTCTTAGGATTTTACTAACCAAGGGTACAGTCCCCCTCAAGGACAATACAACACCCAGCACCCTAGCTGGTCTTCTTCTCTTTCCCAGGCAAGAAGGCAGCCCACTTCTCTTACAGGTCAAGAAGCCAACCTCCTAGTATAAACCCCAGTGCGGTTCTGCTAGAGACAAACCCCTAGCTGGGTTCTACACTGTATACAGTCCTACAGCTGGATATAAATCTTTCTTTAGAAAAAAAAGAACAAAGCTGAGAGTTGGAACAGATGAACACCAACTAAAATAAACTCTCAGCGAAAAGACTCTCTCCCCAGATTACAAAGATGCACACAGAGAGAGTGAATAGAGGAGAAGGAGCTTGAAGCTTGTGGACATCAGATGTTTGAACACTTCTTCTTGGGCTCTTGCTCTTTCTCTCGTTTCCTTTGAGTGTATTTAGAGTTGAGGTTCCTCACATGATGTACACTCTTAAAGAATCTTCAGGAAAGCTCTGACTTCTTCTTCAGCCTTACTTCATCTTTTATATGAGAGGCTTGAACAAATCCATTGGAGTTCTAACCGTTGCTCATCTTCTCTTTCTTCTGATATTTTGTGGTCTACGAGATCTGCAAGCATAGAAGAAAGTGTGTTAGATAAAAGAGTGTTTCTGTCAAAAAGGTTCATACCTCTATGTTTCCTATTGCCACCTAGAAGTAGTATGTAACCCCTTTTTTGTTGGCAAGGAAGAAGAGATCTAGAAAGATAAACAAAAAGATCTCCTGTCAAAAAGATACAAGATTACGCAAATAAATAATATATGCCTTTTTCACTAGATGCCAAAAGACACTTTGAAATATAAAGGGAATCCATGTTTAAGTGATCAAATCCATGTTTTACTTATCAAATCCTTATAAAAGCAAATCCATGTTTCACTTATCAAATCCTTATGAGTACAAATCGATGTGAGAGCAAATCCATGTGAGATCACTTATCAAATCCTTATGAGAGCAAATCCATGTGAGATCACTTATCAAATCATTATGAGGGTAAATCGATGTGAGAGCAAATCTATGTGAGAGCTTATCAAATCCTTATGAGAGCGAATCGATGTGAGCACTTTTCAAATCCTTATGAGAGCAAATCGATGTGAGAGCAAATCCATGTGAGATCACTTATCAAATCCTTATGAGAGCAAATTGATGTGAGGGCAAATCCATGTGGGATCACTTATCAATCCTTATGAGACCGAATCGATGTGAGCACTTATCAAATCCTTATGAGAGCAAATCGATGTGGGCACTTATCAAATCCTTATGAGAGCAAATCAATGCGGCACTTTGTGAATTGATATCGATGTATATTGAATGGACATCGATTTAGCTTTTTAGTACAAAACACACAGCGATAATTCCATAAATTTATATTTATTTGAAAAATATGATATTAATTATATTTAATAATATTTAATTAATCATAAGTTTTGTTATCACCAAAATACCATAAATTTATATTTCGCTTGGAAAACATGATATTAAATATATTTAGTAATTTGTAATTAATCATAAATTTTGTTATCACCAAATATAAGGGTAAAATATAGAGTGGTTCAACAACTTTTGTCCCAAGAGCCCTAGATTAGATGTTATAAGCATTTCATGAGTCATGTGTTCTTATCTGCATTTTCGGGCAAGAACCCAAAATGCAACGGGTTCAGACGACGGTTTTTGCATGCATGTGAATCGCAAACGTGACCCACGTCGTGATTCAGAGCGCACCCTCCAAGGCTCTGGTGCCTCAAACTATACACTGCATAGTTTCCTGCGCCTGCCGGAACGCAATGGGAACCCCCATCGCGATTCAGCCGTTTTCCCGCCCAAGTGTTTCCAGTGATTTTTATATTATTAATTTAAACGTATTTCATGAACGCGACGAGGTATCCCGTCGAGATTCAAACATGAAGGTGACGCCCTAGGCCGTCGCGATTTACATCTATACATGTTAGTCTTGTTTCGACTGTACACAACGTTGTTAAATGTGTCGACTGTGTAGGATGTTGATTTCTAGGCCTACCCGAGACCTGTTTTTACAGTGTTAATGTTAGTCTTGCATGATATATTATTAACATGCATGGTGTAGTCTGTGTAATGACCTAAAAGCCAGTAACCCATGTTAAAGTCATAATAACATAAAGACTATTCTAATTGTTCATTAATGCTATGATCTACTCTTGCAATCTATTGATTAAATCATCTATGGATCTTGCTTGTTAAAGTGATTAATTTTTATCTTAAAATGTGCAAACCATGTTTAGTTAATTGCATAGTTCCATCTCATGTTACCATGTTAATTGTTTTCCGCATGCTTGGAACCGATGGAATGTGGATTGAGATACGTACATCACTACACACTTGCACCCATAGGCAACCCTTCTTAGGGGAATGGAAGCTCTGTGGTGGTCATTCCGTATCGACAGACAAGCGACCTTTTCTCTAAGACCTCCGTAATTCTCCGTACTCCATGGATTCCCTCATGAAGACCGAGTTGGTTGTACCATTGAAGTTCCCTGGAGATAGCGTGCACTTCCTTTCTCATCTTGTTCTCGTGAGCGTGATTTATAATCTACACTTAAGTCATTATGTAAAGAGTGAACTAAAGTATAAATTGCACCATTATGCTGCTGAAATTATGTCACGCCCCGATATTTAGTAGCAGAATAAATATCGGTTGCGTGAACGATACAAATAGACGTATCACAGTTGAATAGCGCAGAGTCACAATTAAACATAACAACACATTTGAGACTATAACATTTTCATCAAAAATACTCATTACTTCATTCCATTCACTAATTAAAAACCTTACAATCATCGAGCCAACAAAGAGCCCATTATTCAATGGAAATGTTTCACTATTACATAATCTACACAAATATCTATCCTAAACTGACAACTCATCATATGGTGGGTGCTCATCTGTAAGGTCTCGGTCTTTAGTGGTCCTTATTGGGTCTGTAGAGGTCCTGTGTGGTTGACGGCCAGGGCTTGCCGTTGAGTCTGAGTCAGCGTCCAACATGTGGACGTTTGATGAAGAACTCAACGACAGGAAATCTGGACGTCAGTCTGTAGGCGGTTCAGTTCGCGGCCAGAGATGTTGACGTCGACTAACCAGTCCTGTTGAAATAGGCAGCCCGAGAGCAGAGCTTCTTCTTCTCCTTTCCTCTCCTTCTTCCACCTTTGCTTTTCTTGGTTTTCCACAGCTTCTGTTGGGTGATTTGAGCTCGTGGGAAGGCCCTAGATCGTGTGGCGTTGCTAGATCGGGCGGGAAACGCGTGGTTTTGGTGCGATTCACACGGAGTCTTCGGGGGATCCGGCGCGATTAGTGGCTGTTTGGGGATTCTTAGGCGTTATGAGGTAGGGACTTAACCCCTATAACCCTCCCCAACAAACTAGCATGCCAATTAAGTGAATTGGAATGCAATTTATGGTTTAGGGTTTGGTTTTATCATGCCGGACTTTGGGTGAATTAGACAATCTAAGTGTTAGAACTGTTTAGTTTAGATGTTTTGGTAGTGTAGATTGATGAGAGGATGTGTTTCCCTCCATCAGTCAGAATGTTATTTAGTTTTTCTGCTCATTTGAACTGATTCGGTTCAGTTTTGGGTTTGGGGGACTGAAGACCTAAACGTCCACATCCCTGGACGCTGAGATCTTCAGGGGTGAGTTAAACGACAAGGTCGATTGCCGTTTAATCAGGATAAACAACATGGGGAGTGCCGTTTACCTCATATTGGCGGCAATCGATCAGGCCGTTAATCTCCTGTATCCCAGCAGACTTAAGTTGTGTGTTTAGAGGCGATTGACATGTGATGTCCTGCCCTAATAGCACAAGTGGGCCAGGCTTAGAGTGTGACTCTGCCTGTCCATAGGAGTAGTTGCTTGTGACACGAGGTGTTTACTACTGTACGGGGTTTCAGACGTTGAGCGTGTTCCGTCTGTTTACTACGGCGTTGCGTACCGTGTACCCGTTTCTGTTGTGTTACCTAGGCGTGGGTGCGACTCCGTCTAGACAACTAGCGTATGGTTGTCCTCCGCTAGTGAGCCAGGACACCGAGTGCAACTCTGTCCTGTGCGTACTCCTTTTGGTGGTTTTGAGCCGTCTCCGTGGAGCCCCTTCTCTACTGCTAGGGTCAAGCGTAGGGGAAAAACCGTCGTGGACCAGACGCGAGAGAGAGCGTCTGTAGTGTGCACACGTGGCTGGGGTTGAGAGCCTCTGTGGTGACGGGACGCCGAGCCACAGACCCTAGCTGAGTCCTACTTGCTGTGTGTGTGAGTGTGTGTTACTGAGCCGCGTGGTTTACAGTTTTGTGTTGTGGTGCGACGTGTACTTACCTTCAGTTTTACTTTCCGCACTTTAGTTTAGTTGCCGGTGGGGTTACTTTTCCTACTGGGTCTCTTTTCTTGAGACTCACTCCCTTCCCTTTCAGGTGGGTCTTCATCGACTCTCGTTCCAGGCGAGTCTGCCACTCCGGTGTTGGTGCTCCCTAGCTGCAGTGAGTAGTACCTTTTTGTTGTACTCTGTACTTTGTATCAGACTCTGAGTTGTATATATTATGTTTATAGTGGAATTTTACTGCTTTCATGGTGTGTATCTTCTTACATATAGTCTCCTCGGACTTTCACTTCCTACCCTTCCGAGCTTGTCTCGTGGGTTAGCGGGTCAGAATTCGGGTTATTGGTTGTTACTGGTAATGCGGATTCTGGGTCGTTACAGTTTGGTATCAGAGCCTGGTCTGATGAGATATATATAAGGAAATACCCATCATGTTAACTCAGAGTCTAAAGAGTACAGTTGCAGCTATGTAGCCCGGAGTTAGTTAGTGTATTTATGTGTGTATTTTATTCTGTGTGTAGTTCTATGCCGCCTAGGCGACGTCCTAGAGAGGGAGTAGCCGAGCAGGCGACTCGTCAGGAGGTTGGAGATGCTCCGCCACTTCAGCAGATGCAGCCTTTGCCACAGGACGCACATAGTGGTATTGTTCCGCCGCCGCCACCTCCACCTCAGGTAGCTCAGGGATTAGACATGACTCGATTTCTTGAGGGGATGGCTCAGTTTGTTGCTCAGCACCGTGACGCGCCGGTACCCCAGGGTGGTACTGGGAGGGTGTTGAGGGAGTTCTTGCAGTTTCAGCCTCCTCAGTTTTTGGGCCAGCCTGATCCAGATGCAGCGCGAGCATGGTTAGATGCAGTGGAGCGGACTTTTCGTTCCATGGAGTGTGTTCCAGAGAGAGCGAGTGCTGCTAGCCAGTTACCAGTTGCAGGCGCAGGCGTTGACTTGGTGGTCCGCTGAGTGGGAGACTACTTTTCCAGTCTCGCCCACTGAGACAGATTCCGTGGCAGGAGTTTGTTGTTTCTTTTGAGAGAGCCTTCTATCCTACTTACGTTCGGACGGAGAGGTTGTACCAGTTTCTGGACCTGCAGCAGAGGGACTCTACTGTGGTGCAGTACAGGGCCATATTTGTGGAGTTAGGGCGTTATGCTCCGCAGATTATGGGAGATGAGGGTCTGAGGACTCAGCAGTTCGTGAGAGGCTTGAGGCCAGAGCTCAGGCAGGCGCTGATAGTTGCTCGTGTCACAGACTTGGATGCGGCCTATCAGACAGCGGCAGCGTTGGAGGCAGACACTTTGCGGACTCGTGCTCGGAGCACAGAGGTTCAGACGCAGGTAGTTCCTTCTCAGCCTCGACAGCAGCAGGTAGTGTGCAGACGACCCCGAGGACTGCGACTTCCTACGCGTCCACTTTACTGGGACAACGGCGAAGTCAGGATCTCGGAGGAAGTTTCGGCGTGATAGGAGGCAGGCAGAGCAGAGGCAGCAGTCGGTTGGGAGTGTTCAGCAGCCGACAGGTCAGCCTTCGCAGCAGGTACAACGTACTTTTGCTGGTCAGTGTTACCGGTGTGACCAATGGGTCATATGGCGCGAGATTGTCCTTTATTACCTCGTGTGCCGCAGCAGCAAACCCAGTGCAGCCCCGAGTGCAGCAGCGTCAGCAGACCGGAGGTTCTGGTGGGTCGAGAGGTAGAGGTCGTGTTACCCACTTGACTCGTGCAGACGGCGGAGGCAGCTCACCTGGTGGAAGGTACTGTTTCAGTTTTTGGTTATGCAGCTAGAGTCTTGTTTGATTCCGGTGCCTCTCACTCTTTTGTGTCTGAGGACTTTTTAGACTCCCTTGGAGAGTTGAGTTCGGGAGAGTCTGTTGAGTTGCAGTAGAGTTGCCGACAGGGGACTTTGTCCTTACGTCCTACTGTCTCGAGGAGGTACCTGTGCAGTTGCAGGATCAGTTGTTGTCAGCCCGTCTATTTGCCTTGCAGTTACATGACTATGATGTGATTTGGGTATGGACTGGTTAGAGCGGTATGGTGCAGTGATGGATTTCCAGAAGAAGAGGGTGCACTTGGGATACCTGGGGCAGCGGCGTTCTACTTCCAGGGTATCGTGCCTCTTACTTCTCGCTTTTTAGTTTCTCTTTGGAGGGCAGGGAGATGCTTGCTTCTGGTTGTCAAGGTTTCCTAGTTTCTGCAGTGACTCTTGACCAGTTTGTCTCGGGAGTGGGAGACATTCCTATAGTGTGTGAGTTTCCGGATGTCTTTCCGGAAGAGTTGCCTGGTCTTCCACCAGAGAGAGAGATAGAGTTTACTGTAGAGTTGGTTCCTGGCACTTTACCTTTTGCGCAGGCACCGTACCGTATGGCACCAGCAGAGTTGAGGGAGTTGAAGAGGCAGCTTGAGGAGTTGTTGGAGAAGGGCTATATTCGTCCTAGCTTTTCTCGTGGGGGTCACCTGTTTTGTTTGTCCGGAAGAAGGATGGTAGCCTGAGGTGTGTATCGATTATAGGAAGCTAAATCAAGTGACCATCAAGAATAGGTATCCTTTGCCTAGGATTGATGATCTCTTTGATCAGCTTCAGTCTGCTCGTGTCTTCTCGAAGATTGACTTGAGGTCGGGCTACTATCAGTTGCGGATTAGAGATTCTGATATTGAGAGGATGCTTTCTTTTCGGACCAGATATGGACATTTGAGTTTTTGGTGATGCCGTTTGGGCTCACCAATGCTCCAGCAACCTTCATGGATCTGATGCACCGGGTGTTCCACCAGTTCTTGGACCGGTTGTCGTAGTGTTTGTTGACGACATCCTGGTGTACTCCGCTTCGGAGGAGGAGCACGCCGAGCACCTGAGGATCGTGTTGCAGACATTGCAAGAGCACCAGTTGTATGCCAAACTTAGTAAGTGTGAGTTTTGGCTACAACAGGTTCACTTCTTGGGGCACGTGATCTCAGGTGAGGGAGTTTCAGTAGATCCAGCGAAGGTTGAGGCAGTTTTACAATGGGAGAGTCCCAGATCTGTGTCTGAGATTCGTATTTTCTGGGTTTGGCAGGTTACTACCGCAGGTTTGTTCGAGATTTTTCTCAGGTTGCTGCACCCTTGACTCGGTTGACGAGAAAGGGAGTTCCGTTTGAGTGGTCGGATCAGTGTGAGCAGAGCTTCATAGAGTTGAAGCGACTGCTTACGTCGGCGGCGCCAGTTCTTGCTTTACCTTCAAGTGAGGAGGGTTTTGAGGTTTGCACAGATGCTTCAGGTGTTGGTTTGGGTGCGGTCTTGATGCAGCAAGGCCGAGTGGTGGCTTATGCATCTCGCCAGCTTAAGCCCCACGAGGAGAGTTACCCGACCCACGACCTAGAGCTTGCAGCAGTGGTGTTTGCTTTGCGGATTTGGCGTCTTTACCTGTACGGAGTGAGTTTTGTAGTCCGTACCGACCACCAGAGTTTGAGATAAGTGTTTTCTCAGAGGGATCTGAATATGAGGCAGCGTCGATGGATGGAATATCTGAAGGACTATGATTTCAGCATTGAGTATAAGCTTGGAAAGGCGAATGTAGTTGCAGATGCCTTGAGTAGGAAAGCATAGATGAGTCATCTGATGCTTAGAGAGTGGCAGTTGTGGCAGTCTGCGACAGAGGGATCTTTCAGAGTTTCATCCATCGTCGTCAGTGTGTGTTGGGCAGTTTGTTAGCAGCTCCCGCAGTTGTGAGACAGGTTGCTGAGGCTCAGCAGGCAGATCCCGAGTTGCACAGTGTGTTGCTTCTTCCAGAGGTTGAGCTTTGTGAGGACTGGACTGTTAGGTTCCGAGATAGACTCTATGTTCCTGTTGAGGAGTCTATCAGGAGAGTTGTTTTGCAGGAGGCACATGGTTCCAGGTACTCTATTCATCTAGGGGCGACCAAGATGTATCACAGGTTGAGACGTCAGTTTTGGTGGCCTGGGATGAAGAGAGACATAGCGGCTTTTGATGCTAGGTGTTTGGTCTGTCAGCAGGTGAAGGCCGAACATCAGCGTCTGGGAGGACTTGTGCAGCCATTAGAGATTCCGATGTGGAAGTGGGACCATGTGACGACTGACTTTGTTTGTGTTTGCCGAGGACAGCTGGAGGTTTTGATAGCATTTGGGTTCTTGTGGACAGATTGACGAAGACTGCCAGATTCTTACCTGTCAGGACTAGTTGGGGTGTGAGTAGGTTGGCCGCGTTGTACGTAGAGCGGATTGTTCCTTTGCATGGAGTGCCGATCTCTATTGTGTCAGACAGGGATCCTCGCTTCACTTATGGGTTCTGGCGCAGTTTCCAGAGAGCTTTGGGGACAGAGTTGGCTTTTAGTTCCGCCTACCACCCTCAATCAGAGGGTCAGTCAGAGCGGACTATCCAGACTTTGGAGGACATGCTTAGAGCTTGTTGCCTGAGTGGCAGGGGTCGTGGACAGTTCACTTGCCGTTGGTCGAGTTCGCATATAATAATAGTTATCACTCCAGTATCGGTTTGGCACCATATGAGGCTTTATACGGACGACCGTGTCACACTCCTCTTGACTGGTTCGAGGTTGGCGAGCGAGTTGTCACGGGGCGGAGTTGGTTCAGCAGTCAGTTGAGGTAGTTCAGCTTGTGAGACAGAGGCTTCAGTCAGCTCAGAGTCGGCAGAAGAGTTATGCTGATCAGCGCAGACGACAGCTCGAGTTTCAGGTAGGAGACCAGGTGTGTTGTTCGTGTGTCCTTTATGAAGGGAGTGGTGACGTTCGGTAAGCGTGGAAAGTTGAGCCCTCGCTTTATTGGGCCTTTTACCATTACTGAGCGTGTCAGAGGTTTAGCGTATAGACTTGAGCTTCCGTCAGAGTTGGCAGCAGTGCACGATGTGTTTTACGTGTCGATGCTTCGGAGGTACCTTTCTGACGAGTCTCACGTTCTGCAGAGTGCAGAGTGGTCTGAGGTGACTCCAATGTTGACTGTACCAGAGTTTCCGTTGCATATTGAGGATCGCCGAGTTCAAAGGTTGAGGAACAAGGCAATCCCTTTAGTTCGTGTTGCGTGGCAGCGGCACTCCGGTGGTGAGTCGACATGGGAGCGGGAGGACGAAATGCGCAAGCAGTTTCCGTACCTCTTTGGTTAGTCTTCTTTCTTGTGTTATTTGAATTTTGAGGACAAAATTCCTTAAGGGGGGAGGGCTGTAAGGTCTCGGGTCTTTAGTGGATCCTTATTGGGTCTGTAGAGGTCTTGTGTGGTTGATGGCCAGGGCTTGCCGTTGAGTCTGAGTCAGCGTCCAGCAATGTGGACGTTTGATGAAGAACTCAACGACGACAGGAAATCTGGACGTCAGTCTGTAGGCGGTTCAGTTCGCGGCCATAGATGTTGACGTCGACTAACCAGTCCTGTTGAAATAGGGCAGCCCGAGAGCAGAGCTTCTTCTTCTCTCCTTTCCACTCCCTTCTTCCACCTTTGCTTTTCTTGGTTTTCCACAGCTTCTGTTGGTGATTTGAGCTCGTGGGAAGGCCCTGGATCGTGTGGCGTTGCTAGATCGGGCGGGAAACGCGTGGTTTTGGTGTGATTCGCGCGGAGTCTTCGGGGAATCCGGCGCGATTAGTGGTGTTTGGGGATTCTTAAGGCGTTCTGAGGTAGGGACTTAACCCTATAACCCTCCCCAGCAAACTAGCATGCCCAATTAAGTGAATTGGAATGCAATTTATGGTTTAGGGTTTGGGTTGTATCATGCCGGGACTTTGGGTGAATTAGACAATCTAAGTGTTAGACTGTTTAGTTTAGATGTTTTGGTAGTGTAGATTGATGAGAGGATGTGTTTCCCTCCATCAGTCAGAATGTTATTTAGTTTTTCTACTCATTTGAACTGATTCGGTTCAGTTCTGGGTTTGGGGGACTGAAGACCTAAACGTCCACATCCCTGGATGCTGAGATCTTCGGGGGTGAGTTAAACGACAGGGTCGATTGCCGTTTAATCAGGATAAACGACATGGGGAGTGCCGTTTACCTCATATTGGCGGCAATCGATAAAGCCGTTATCTCCTGTATCCCAGCAGACTTAAGTTGTGTGTTTAGAGGCGATTGACATGTGATGTCCGCCCTAATAGCACAAGTGGGCCAGGCTTAGAGTGTGACTCCGCCTGTGCATAGGAGTAGTTGCTTGTGGACACGAGGTGTTTACTACTGTATGGGGTTTCAGACGTTGAGTGTGTTCCGTCTGTTGTACGCGCGTTGCGTTACCGTGTACCCGTTTCTGTTGTGTTACCTAGGCGTGGGTGCGACTTCGTGTAGACGACTACCGTGTGGTTGTCCTCCGCTAGTGAGCCAGGACACCGAGTGCGACTCTGTCCTGTGCGTACTCCTTTTGGTGGTTTTGAGCCGGTCTCCGTGGAGCCCCTTCTCTACCGCTAGGGTCAAGCGTAGGGGAAAAACCGGTCGTGGACCAGACGTGAGAGAGAGCGTCTGTAGTGTGCACACGTGGCTGGGGTTGAGAGCCTCTGTGGTGACGGGACGCCGAGCCACAGACCCTAGCTGAGTCCTACTTGCTGTGTGTGAGTGTGTGTTACTGAGCCGCGTGGTTTACAGTTTTGTGTTGTGGTGCGACGTGTACTTACCTTCAGTTTTACTTTCCGCACTTTAGTTTAGTTGCCGGTGGGGTTACTTTTCCCTACTGGGTCTCTTTTCTTGAGACTCACTCCCTTCCCTTCCAGGTGGGTCTTCGTCGACTCCCGTTCCAGGCGAGTCTAGCCACTCCGGTGTTGGTGCTCCCTAGCTGCAGTGAGTAGTACCTTTTTGTTGTACTCTGTACTTTGTCTCAGACTTTGAGTTGTATAAATTATGTTTATAGTGGAATTTTACTGCTTTGCATGGTGTGTATCTTCTTACATATAGTCTCCTCGGACTTTCACTTCCTACCCTTCCGAGCTTGTCTCGTGGGTTAGCGGGTCAGAATTCGGGTTACTGGTTGTTACTGGTAATGCGGATTCTGGGTCGTTACATCATCACTCTTGCCCTGCTTCATATGATTCCACGAGGTCCTCATCACTACCTGAAAAGGACAGGATGGTAGGGGTGAGCGAACTAGCTCAGTAGGATTTACATCTCAATATTGTGCGGGCACTAATATACATGATTAACATTTTAAATAGGCAGGACATACATATGAACATGATGACAATGCATACTTTTCTAACAAGTTGAATAGTGGAATAGAACAGATGTCATATCAGGTCAAATATCGAGTTTCATAAACAATGGGCAGGTAATTCCAGAGTAGAATCATGTCAAAATGAATTGGCCATATTCATACAGGTATCATGTATTCACACGAACAGACGTATCATATCAAATATATCATATTATATCATATCAAATGAAGGGACATTCACAGAAATCTTCCGTATTCGTTGTGCTATGCCTCCCCAGGACCAGACCGGGCCCCTATTGTACAGGCATTAGTCAAATGGACCGAAGTCCTAAGTTGTGCCGAACAAACATATTCATATTATGGCCACGGAATTTCAATAATAAGCTCAATGTAATAAGAACATGATCATCATAGAGTCAAGGTGTGACAATAGATCAAGAGATCAAATGGGCAGTATAACGATGTATCTTATGATTCATAATTCATTAATGTCTTGACATGAGGATGACTAATGACATATCGTACGTGGAACAAGTGCTCTCTAACTCCACGGTACTTCATGTTACAACCAGCTCGGTCTCTATGAGGGAATCCATAGAGTACAGAGACTTACGGAGGTCTTAAGGAAAAGATCGCTAGTCTGGCAATACGGAATGACCGGTAGAGAGCTCCCAATTCCTCAAGAAGGGTGTGCCTAATCATGCAAATGTGTAAGTGACGTGTCACGGATCTTTCCGAATATGTATGCAATTGACGAATAAATAATTGAAACATCGGAACGCATATAACTAAACAAATCATGATATAACTTAGCTAACAAGTCCATGCTAACATGTACTCATCCACACATTTATAACATATTCTTATCATGTCAAATTCACATCAAGCTAGATCACAACATAATTAATCAAAGAACATAAGATCAATCATTTTTACACATTAGAATCATATTCGTATCATTGACGTTTTTCACTACACATTTGCACGATTAGGCCACGGAATGTGGATTGAGATACCTACATCACTACACATGCTTACATCTTGAAACTCTCATTGGCCATTAATGACTATGGGTATCTACATTTAAAATTAAGGTGAGATGCTGACCGGGCACGGTGAGTGTCCAAGGGCTCCAGTTTAGCCCCAGTGACGAAGAGTCATAAATATACTGTTAACCATGGGGTATAATGATTACTGGCATTGCATCTGTGCTGGGAAATAGTGTCATGTTGAATGCTAGATACAATAACCACATACACGTGTCCTAGTGTGCATTTCAAGGTGGATCTTTTATTGGTGTACATTAGTGTCTTCGTGCCTGATTAGTGTTACATGATCGTGCTCGTGCATACTTGCTTGCTTGCGTGATATGGCCATCCTGCAAATTATTGCAATTTAAGTGATATCTTGTGTGCTTGTTGCATGCCTTACCATTGATAATATCTTGCTCGTTATATCGTTCAAGATCTTGCTCTATCATGATCACTCTATCTAGCTTGTATCATGTATCATGTTTTTAATGAGTTTTATTCGTACTTGCATATCATGACAATCATCGTGCTTACCAAGTTATAAATTGCAAATCACTTATATCATTGCCCACACATTGAGATATAAATCCCACTGGGCTAGTTTGCTCATTCCCTACTTTTAATCATTGTAGGTGACTATGAAATTCAAGAGGAGGAGCAAGTTGAGTATGGGGATGCATCCGAGTAATGAGCATTCCAATACTTGAGTCTATCTATAGTTAGTTTTCTTTGAGTGTTAGAACAATGTAGTAGGAAGTGTGGAATAAATGTACTTTACCTTTTATCGAATCTTAGTCCTGTTATACAATGGTTAAGAGTTGTATTAGTTGCATTTGATACAATGAGATGAGATTTGAATACAATTTCCATTGAGTTCAATATTTGGGCCCTATTATGATGTTGTGTTGATATATATTTAGTGCGTGCTAGCTAGATGCTTATTTGCCGACTGTTCACGTCTCGAAATATCGATTCGAATTATCCGAATTAATATCCGCTGCGTAATTCTCGAGACGTGATAGAAATATCTCTTCCTTGATGTGTGAAAAAAAATTAAAAAAATAAACCAACATCTATTTTTAGCCAATAGAATTACTTTTTTTGAAATCTACATCATCAACATATATATATATATATATATATATATATAAATATAAATAATAAGATTGATCTTACTGAAAGTATTTTTGTTCTTATTTTTCATAGTTATAGTTTTTTTAAAAGCACTTGTCCTATTAACACTTTAGGAAAAAATATATGCTTTTAAAATCTATTATATTTTAATGTATTCACTTAAAATCTTCATGTAGCAACTCTCAATTTTTAATTACGATAAATAAATTTAAATTACAAAAAATTATGAATAAATTGAAACCCATTAAGCAAAAACAAGTGATGGACTATCATTATTGATTCATACTTGAGTTATTGGGCCAAAAGTAACAGTCCAATTGATGGATTAGAGATAAATAGGTCAAAATTAGTAACTAAATTATTAATAAATAAAAAAGGTCAAGTTAATCACTAATATGACTCGAATATATGTAGAAAAGAGTCCTAACACTAACCTAACTTGTTAGCCACGAAATTAGAGCCCACCCTATGCCAAATAGAGGGATAAATACTAGGAAAAGGCTAGTTAATTATGAAAATTTGGAGTTGGAGGAAGAGTTAGAGGTTCAGAGAGACTCTTCAATCCAAAACATACAAATACACCCTAATCTCGTCCCTAGCCGATCCTACTGATCTCCTGGAGCTTGGAGGACGTGGAAGGGAGGCTTTTGGACGAGAAAATCATGAAGGAAGAGGCTTGGAAGGTGGCATAGGATCTCAAAGTGCTCAAAGGTAGGCAATCTCTCAAGCAAAAGTTAACTAAACTCGACCATAGATAGTCCATGATCCTAGCGAAAGTCCCCTGTTTTCCTCAATTTCTATCGAGTCTATCTTGTCAATTTCATGTTCCAAGTTCTGTCAAGAACATGTATCCAACCCTTCATGTTCCCTTTAAATCTATATCTACACTTTATCTCGTGATATGGGATTTTTACTGTAGATTGAACTCGATGTCCTGAATCCAATGACACCATTTTCCAAAATTCTATCATGTATTTTGTACTTATTAATCTATGTCCAATGTGTCATATTTTTTGTTCATCGTGAAGTAACCTGAACATAGCTTGATGATAGCATGATAATAATCCAATGACTCTTTACTGTGCATACTCCTATAAGTCTAGTTTCATTTAAAATTGATTTCATGATTTTACATCAAGCAACCAATTTGATTTCAAAATTTAAATGCACAAGTGTCAAGTCCTTAGAGGATTGGACCGAAATCCAAGGAGACCTGATTTCCTTTCTGGGCTTGGGTAGGAACCCTGAGAACACAACGGCCCATAGATCCCGTTCTCAATAGGGTTGCAACAAGGTAACCCGTTGTGTTCTTAACGCGATGAGGTAACCCGTCGCGTTCGTCCTGCGTCATCGCGTTCATCCTGTCTGTCCCAGGGAGCCCATCGCGTTACTTTAAAGTCCTTGTCGTGACATGATCTGACCCCATTGCGTTCCTTTAAAAGGTACATCATGTTTTGTCTTTTGCACTAAAACCCTAGATTTCTCATGTTCTTGTCTTGTTCCAATGCCTATGCATCTTGTTAAGATTGAAAACGCAGTAAAAGTGAATAGTTAATCAGGGACATGAAATGTTTTAATAAAAGTCATACACTTGATCCTCTCATATCCATGATTTCTACATCACATGCACACACTAGAAACCATCCAACATGACTTGCAATGACATTAAGATGCTCCATAATATATCTGGTAATTAAGTGCAAATATCTCATGTTACTTTGCCTATTGTTTTAAATGGACTTGTCTTCATTTTATTCGCTTGATTTGGATATCGTTATCGCGCCCCTCTGCCTTCGAGCACTCAAGGCAAGACGAGCAAATATTTTCTATATACACTTTCTTGACTTGGATGGACTCTCCGTTGGTAATACTCCTGACTGGACTAGGTAATCCTTCTCAAGGCCTCCATAAGACTCCTTTGCTTTGACGGACGTCTATTGCCGATGAGCTGGTTGTACCCTCAATACCTATGAACCCTTACGGATCAGCATGATCTAATCGCCTTACATTTCTCTCTTATCTTGAGATCACGCTGGACCTATGGACTGTGAAATCTACCAAACTACCAACACATAATTATGCATGTTGTACAACTGTTACTATGGCCTAATTTAATGTCATTTTATGTGCATTGACCTATAGTTCTCATCCATACTTCATTCGCTCATCTATTCATTGTTCTCTATATTTTTACCTATTCTTTAATTACTGTCATCTATTTCTTGGTACTCTCTATGACCATTTGATTGATTGTCTAAAGATGAAAACAAGATCAATACCATGCAACATATAAAAGGGCCCGATCTGGTCTTCAGAGGTGCGCACAAAAGTGCTAGTGCCCCGGGAATTTATTGACTATAGTGTTCGGCATTACACTCAAGTGCTAGTTATCTCGATATTCTAAAGACAATCAAAGTGCTATCTTGACTTGCGTGCCATTGTGCTATTATACTTGCTATCTTGTGATATGACCATTCTTTTATCGTTGTAGTTGTGCTATATTCTTTTAAAAAGTTCTATTGTTCTCTTTCTAATGTGTGCCATTACTCTCTTGACGATAATTGATCATTCTCTCTAGTTATCCTACTACTCAAGACGCTAATCACTTAAAGCATGCATGTTTTCGAGATATTAAGTCCTATTGGACGTTATCGCTCATCCTGCGCTATTTGTTATACGTGTTTCAGGTGAGTTTGATGGGGAATATCATACGCATGAGGATGGGGATGAGCTAGCGCAAGAGTGACCCGATGTGTTGACATCCAGATGTCTTAGTATTAGTTAGTTAGTTTTATTTTATTTGAATAAAGTACTCTGGGCCCATAGTTTTGGTTCTAAATTGGAGATTTTAATAGAGATTAGTGGAATTAGCAATAAAGTTGGTTTTTTGGCATTATTCCGAATTGTACAATAGTTTGATGTCTATTTTACACTCTATATTATATATTTAATAGCCTGCTCCGATATTCTGTGTCGGGGCGTTACAGTTTTGTGGTATCAGAACCTATGTTGTTCTTAAGTGTAGGATGATTTGCCTCAACCAAATTCAATTATCCTACCTATGTGAGATATGGGTAGAACCATAGGTAACTAGTCAAAAATTAAATTCACACAAGCACAAACTAAGGATATTATAGCCTATTAACTATCATACCCCTTTTGTGAAGGGATTTGAATAATAGTGATCGTGCACAACTGCATAACATGCAACAGACTATTTAGGATTTGACCCAAGCTTTACTGCAAGCTGCCCAAGAAGGTGGAAACCGTGGAGCAGGGGAAACACATGCTATCATTCTAACCATAACAATTTACATGGCACATGCTTTATGGCCAACTACACATAATTCACTCAAACACGTTCCTAACTACACATACTCATATTAAATCATGGAAAAAAACATACACCTACGCAAGTTCTCTACACATGATATATCCTAGATACATGATTCAAATATTTTCATGTCATTGCACAATTCTACTAATTTAAAACATAAGGTTATGTACAAGACAATGAACACTCCTAGCATGGTATCTAACCAATTTCTCATGCAATTATATCATTTTATCACACATTTAACTTGTTGTTTTTAATGTAAAATTATCATACTCTCTTGACACTTGCACATGCATTTTAATAAACTATATAACATGATACTAAACATTCTATCATAATTAGGCTTAATCATATTAATACATACATGACATGAACATAAGCACTCTTATACACAACATGATTTATTAATCTAAACATTATCCATATTATGGAACAACTCTACCAACTAGAACATAGACTTAAGCACAAAATAAAAAACAACCTAACATGATGTCTATTCATATTTCACATGCACTTTTCACATTTAATTACACATTTCATTTTCTGTTTTAATATAAATAAAACACAATTATACATGATTTCACATTCTATTAAACATGAATATAAGGTTTAAAACATATCCAAGTTGGTTGGCAACTATAAACAATTTAAGCATGGAACTATGTACTAAGTAAATAGTATATCTATCATGGAACTTAGACATTATTTCATGTATTTATCACAATCATAAACTCACTTTGCTTTCTGTTTTAACATGAATTAAACACATTCATAGGGGTTTGCCTTTGTTTACATGCTTCCTTATTCATTTACCAATTCCACATGTTTATCTTTCTCATTGCATAATTTACATGCTTACTTACAAATATTCATATACATTACCACATGGAAGTTATTAAACTATACAACATGATATTAGACATGATATTGAACATATATTTAATTTATGATACATGAATGACATGAATATATACATGCATTATTACATTGGTTTTCACATGCAATTGTACTCTCATTATCATTTACTCTCCTTTACATATCATTTCACACAATCCTTCCATTTCATTTACTCTTGCACTCACATTTATCACATATCACAACAATTGCACTTACCACGTGCCACATTCACTTATCACTTTGCACTTTATTCACATTTAATCTCTTAAGTTGCCGTGACACATAGTCCTAACTACCATCTAGAGGAAAAACACTCACTTTAGCACTTAGTGCTTATCACATGGCACTTAGCACTTCACTTGCACATATTTGTCACCTGGGCAAGTTAGTGACAAATCTAGGTAACAGCGCAGAATCGGGAGAAGCCCTCTCCACCGTAACCAGTGGTACTTGTCCACCTTCAAGATTTCATCCTAATGTCCTTAGGATATATTTCACAACATTGAGCCTTCCATAGGGACTTTTCTAAGGTACAACTCTCAGACCCCTATGGTAGCAGTGTCAATCTCGGCCAAATTTTACATTAATCACATTATCATACTTCGTCACATTTTTCTCACGCTTATATACACACTTTAATCTCATTTACGTACACTTTACATAACAATTACCTTTCAGTTTACAGAATTCACTTTACTGTTTAACAATGATAAACAACTTAAACCAAGATATTAACATGCTGTTAATCCTTAATTTACACATAATTAAACCTAACATGCTCAATGTGGTCATTTCTCATTTAAACCATAACAGTACCTACTGTTATTAAAACATCATGAAATTTTATAATAGGTTTAAAACAGTAAACATATCACATGCTCAATTTTACAGATTTTTTTGATAGTAAATATCTTTATAACAATTAAAACTAATTATAGGTACATTTATCACTAATTTCTCTTATGTAGGAATTTCAGTATAACAATCAAATCTAACAGTGCCAATGTGTAAACATGGTGATCACATGATTGCAAAAACTTTATGAAACCCTAACTCACAACTAACCTATTTACACAGATTAAACATGGTCATATTATGCTCATAATTCAATTTCTAGAATTTTAAGATTTAACACAAATCATGAAAATTCAGTACAACCTCATGATGTGACCTAATGACTGACCTTGACCACATATAATTTTTACAGCATGCATATTCATCTAGAAGTCCAAATAATATAGTTTAAAGATCAAATAGTGCACTTTTAAAACTCTGAAGAACTTAACTACACAGGATGTGGTCGCCAACTGTAAACGGCAAACTCTGGTGCCGCCATCATAAGATCTTGGTTGCATAGGATGTGGCTGCCAACCTCCTGCCAGTACACCATGTAGACAGCACACTAGAACAAGGGGAATTTGGAGGTTTCAGGACACGAGGAAAAATCCAGAAAAATACTAGGACCTAAGGGGACATGTGTAGGATTGACATCCATAGGTTACTTGTCTCCAAATAAATCTACAGAGATCGAGATTCGTCGGTGAAACCCTCCTCGGTTAGGTCAAGAGGGTACTCAGAACTGCCTTCGATCCGGTTCTTCTGTTGATGTGGGTTGATCCTCGGAGTTGGGGATGATTCTCCTATGTATGGGTTATCGTCCAGTTGGTTTAGTTTGCCAGAAGGTCCATCCAGTCGCTGGATCCACTCTTCCAAGAGCAAGGTTCGCACACAGAAAACCCTAGCTCTCCCCAAAGACCAAAAGACTTCCCTCGGCCGAAATAGGGAGATTTTTATAAGCCACGGGTTCGGGGTACACTTAAGGGTAGGTTTCCTACGGTTTTAGGTGGGTTTCCTAAAGTGGAACCGGGCAAAACGTGAGCGTTACCAAATCTAAAATCGTTACACAGCAGGGAACATGGCATCAACATATGGTGCAGTCAACATGGGGTTGGCGTCCAAACATAGTGCCGCCTACACAGTGGTTGGCATCCATCGATCTAGATGCCAATGACTAGGCATGTCACGCCCCGACGCGGAATATCGGAACACGAGGCAGTTGCAAGAAAAGGTATAGAGTGAGTACTAGACATCAAAACCATTACACAATGAATAATGATAAAGCAAATTCATTTCATTAATACTTTTCAATGCCTAGTTACAACCACTAATATCAGAGAAAATCTATGGGGCCCGATTACATTGAAATAAAGAAAAAGACTAAACTTCAACCCTAACTACTACAACGCTAAATATAGCAATAGGATGCTAGGGTACTCATGACATCACTCCAGGTCGATCCCGTCCTCTTGAGTGTATGGTTCCTCCTCGATCTCACCTGAGAACACAACGACAAATAATGCAGGGTGAGCGAACATCGCCCAGTAGGACTTAAACCTCAGGCTCAAGTAGGCTTTAAGTAATTAATGCATTAAAGGAAGAGTAACTAATGATAGAGCGAGAGAGGGTGTTATGTAAAATATTGCAGGACAGTACTTGAACGAAATAGCAAGACATTCCAAATATAGAATTTCCAAGAATAGCACAAGTGTCAGGAATAGCACAATAATAGCAAGATAGCACAATGTCAAGTATAGCAAGATGGCCATGGTACAAATAGCACAACGAGTATAACATAGCACAACGAGTATAGCATAGCACTTTGTTGTCAATGGACAACGAGAGAACATAGCACTTTTGATTGTCATTTAGATAGTCACGATAGATAGCACTTTGTTGTCAATGGACAATGAGAGAACATAGCACTTTTGATTGTCATTTAGATAGTCATGATAGATAGCACTTTGTTGTCAATGGACAACGAGAGAACATAGCACTTTTGATTGTCATTTAGATAGTCATGATAGATAGCACTTTGTTGTCAATGGACAACGAGAGAACATAGCACTTTTGATTGTTATATAGATAGTCACGATAGATAGCACTGAGTGTAATGCCAAACACTCTGATCATTTAACTCCCATGGGCACTAGCATTTTCGGGCACATATCCCAGGACCAGATCGGGCCCTTTATATATTGTCAGGCATTAGTTATATTGTTTATCTTTAGACAATCAGTCAATGGCCAATATAGAGTACCAAGAAGTATATGAGAGCACTAGATGAATAGATGAGATAGTAGAGTGAACGTGAATAGATGAGCGAATAAAGTATAGATGAGAGCTAGTGGATATTGCACGTAATGCGTCGAGTAACCAGACGATAGTAACAGTTGCAAAACACACGCACTTGTTGTTGGCAGTCAGGTGGAACTCACGACCTTACCACTGGCCATGTTAAGCACATGTCCAGAAGTCCGGCATGATTCAAGACAAGAGTGATTTTCAATAGCCATTAGGACCATATTGATCCGTAATGGGTGTAACAGGTGTTAGGGTACAACCGGCTCGTCGACTATGTGGGAATCCATGGACAGAGGAGACTTACGGAGGCCTTGAACAAAGACTTACTAGTCCGGCAGAAGGAGTTTCTGACAGAGAGTTCATCCATGTCAAGAGAGAGTGTATATAGAAACAAGTCCTCGACGTTCTAGAGGAGTTTTAGAATAGTGGAGCGTCGATATCGATATTCCCAAAACATCGCGAGAAACGATAGACAAGTATAGGGTAATTTAATTACATAAATTACCAGATGTATTATGAAATAGTTCATGCCAAATTATGCCTTAAGTGGATGGTTCAAAGTGTGTGTATGTGTCATGAAATTGTAGATAGAAAAGATCATGTGCATGTATTTTAATCATACAAAAATATTCAATTTATAACAAGTGTTATTTTCTGTGTGTATGACTGTTAAGCAAAAGTACAATCACTGTAGGCAATCAAGCATTGTTGAGACAGGGGTTTATTGCAACAGAACCCAGATCGCGACGTACCCTGATGAGGGTCGCGACGGGGTCAACTGAGATAGCGACAGGGTCTGGTACAGTCGCGACAGGCTTATCAGTTCGGCCAGGCAGATCGCGACGGGATCGCATGAGGATCGCGACGACCTAGTCAGAAGATCACGATGACAGGTTCTGTCGCAATCATATCACGACAGAGCGCTCTGTCGCGATGGCCTTGTGAATGCGGCCTATCGGGCTGTCGCGTTCACAGGGTCTGCGCCCAGTCCGAATAGGGAAAGGACATTACATTGGATTGCGGGCGAGAACTTACCCTATTTGACACATGGTGATTAAAAAATTCACAACTAATTGTATAGACAACGAAAAATCGTGAAACCAGTTGCAAAATGACCTAGACATGCATGGGTACTTATAATAAATAGAAATTGGAAAAAATTCAGGGTTTGGACTTGTTTTGAACACGGGTATTCATGATGAACATGAAACAGTACGAATTTGAGATGAACGATTAAATTTGCAAGATAGGATGAATCAAATTTAGGGCATTTAGGGGCAAAACATACCTAACATGTATCAGTTCCTACAGTAAAAATCTCGTGGCATGGAGAGGAGTATACAAGGAGATCAAGAATTAAGAAGAAGGTTCGGGTCATGTAAGTTGCAGAACTTGAAAAATCAAGAACGAAAGATATGCTCGATGGAAAATTATGAAACAAGAGGGCTTTTGTTCCTGATAGATAAGACATCCTACAGAAAAAGTTTCATAGTTTATGCTCATGAGAATGCCTACCTTTGATCGTTTCCCTCTCTAGGGTTAAGACTTGAAGAACTCGGGAAGAACTTGGGAGATCCTTCCTCTCCACGAATTCTCCTCCTTTTGGCCTTTCCTCCTGGTCCAGGAATCTCTTGGCACGAGCTAGGGCCGGCCATGAGGGTTTAAGAGAAGTATTTAAGCTTCTCCCTATTTCCTTTCCCAGTTTAAGTCTAATTCCTATTAAATTCTGAATTTCCTATTCCTCTCCTTTTTTAAAGCAAGACATCTTCCTATTTGGGTTGGGAGAGAGATGATTTCGTGGCCAACCCATTAGGGTAGGTTTAGGAATCCAATCCTAATTCAAACTAGCTATTTAATGCATTAAATATCTCTTTTCTATTTTAGTAATATTTTAGTTACGAATTTTGAGTATTTCTCTATTATTCCCCTTTTTAAAATCTCTATTTTCATTCACTAATTTCTAATGGGTCCATTTAATAAAGCCCATTACTTATTTTTCATTTGATGGGTTTTATTTAATTCTCTTTTTTTTCTAATTAAATAATATAAATATTTAATTATTTCCCATAAATTTAGGGTTGCTACAAGGCATGCAGTCAGCGGCACAGTATCCGGCCGCCAAGTGTGTCCCCCAGCCAGAATAAGTATACATTAAAATAAATATAAGATTATATAACAACAACTAAATGTGCACAGAAATATATACATTCACCATATAAACTACATGCGTTGCATATTATTTATTTAAATATAACATGTACAAATCTCAGTTAAAGATAATATGCACAAATAACATACATATATATTTACGCACTACATAATTATGTGCATTATGCATGAATATATGTATACAACATGCACATACTTAGTTAGACACTACATGCACATTTAAACACACAGAAATAAACTTATATATATATATATATATAATTACATATTGTATGCACCACATTTCTTAAATTCAATATATGTAGGATTTAAATAAATTCTATGATGTATAAAATTAGCTAGGTACATATATCCACAGAAGATAATATATATATATAGATACATGCGTATACACATGAACAATTTAATATGCAAAATTTTAATACACACGCTATATGCATAACGAGAAAATGCACAATATAAAATGACAGAAAATTCGGGGTCTCATAGTCTAGTTTCATTTAAAATTGATTTCATGATTTTACATCAAGCAACGAATTTGATTTCAAATTTTAAATGCACCTGTGTCAAGCCCTTAGAGGATTGGACCGAAATCCAAGGAGACCTGATTTCCTTTCTGGGCTCGGGTAGGAACCCTAAGAACGCGACGACCCGATAGATCCCGTTCTCAACAGGGTTGCGACAAGGTAACCCATTGTGTTCTTAACGCGACAAGGTAACCCGTCGCGTCCATCCTGCATCGTCGCGTTCATCCTGTCTGTCCCAAGGAGCCCGTCGCGTTCCTTTAAAGGCCCTGTCGTGACATGATCTGACCCCATTGCGTTCCTTTAAAAGGTACATCACGTTTATGTCTTTTGCACTAAAACCCTAGATTTCTCATCTTCTTGTCTTGTTCCTATGTCTATGCATCTTGTTAAGATTGAAAACGCAGTAAAAGTGAATAGTTAATCATGGACATGAAATGTTTTAATAAAAGTCATACACTTGATCCTCTCATATCCATGATTTCTACATCACATACACACACTAGAAACCATCCAACATCACTTGCAATGACATTAAGATGCTCCATAATATATCTGGTAATTAAGTGTAAACATCTCATGTTAATTTCCCTATTATTTTAAATGGACATGTCTTCATTTTATTTGCTTGATTTGGATATCATTATCGCGCCCCTCTACCTTCGAGCACTAAAGGCAAGACGAGCAAATATTTTCTATATACACTTTCTTGACTTGGATGGACTCTCCGTTGGGAATACTCCTGACTGGACTAGGTAATCATTCTCAAGGCCTTCATAAGACTCCTTTGCTTTGACGGGCGTCTATTGCCGATGAGCTGGTTGTACCCTCAATACCTATGAACCCTTAGGGATCAGCATGATCTAATCGCCTTAGATTTCTCTCTTATCTTGAGATCATGCCGGACCTCTAGACTGTGTTTGTAGTACACCCAGTGGGCAGTCAGTGAATTCTACCAAACTACCAACACACAATTATGCATGTTGTGCAATTGTTACTATTGCCTAGTTTAATGTCATTTTATGTGCATTGACCTATAGTTCTCATCTATACTTCATTCGCTCATCTATTCATGTTCTCTATCTTTTTACCTATTCTTTAATTACTCTCATCTATTTCTTGGTACTCTCTATGACCATTTGACTGATTGTCTAAAGTTGAAAAAAAGATCAATACCATGCCACATTATAAAGGGCCTGGTCTGGTCTTGAGAGGGTTATTGCCCACAGGAATTTATTGACCAGAGTGTTCGGCATTACACTCAAGTGCTAGTTATCTCGATATTCTAAAGACAATCAAAGTGCTATCTTGACTTGCGTGCTATTGTGCTATTATACTTGCCATCTCGTGGTATGACCATTCTTTTATCATTGTAGTTGTGCTATATTCATTTGAAAAGTTATATTGTTCTCTTTCTAATGTGTGCCATTACTCTCTTGACGATAATTGATCATTCTCTCTAGTTATCCTGATACTCAAGACGCTAATCACTTAAAGCATGCATGTTTTCGAGATATTAAGTCTTATTAGACGTTATCGATCATCCTGCGCTATTTGTTATACGTGTTTCAGGTGAGTCTGATGGAGAATACCATACGCATGAGGATGGGGACGAGCCAGCGCTGAGTGACCCGATGTGTTGACATCCAGATGTCTTTGTATTAGTTAGTTAGTTTACTTTTATTTGAATAAAGTACTCTGGGCCCATAGTTTTGGTTCTAAATTGGAGATTGTAATAGAGATTAGTGGAATTAGCAATAAAGTTGGTTCTTTGGCATTATTCTGAATTGTGCAATGGTTTGATGTCTATTTTACACTCTATATTATATTTTTAATAGCCCGCTCCGATATTCTGTGTCGGGGCATTACAGTTTTGTGGTATCAGAGCCTATGTTGTTCTTAAGTGTAGGATGATTTGCCTCGATCAAAGTCAATTACCCTACCTATGTGAGATATGGGTAAAACCATAGGTAACAAGTTAAAAATTAAATTCACACAAGCTCAAAGTAAGGATATTATAGCCTATTAACTATCATACCCTTTTGTGAAGGGATTTGAACAATAGCGATCGTGCACAACTACATAACATGGAACAGACTATTCAGGATTTGACCCAAGCTTTACTGCAAGCTGCCCAAGGTGGTGGAAACCGTGGAGCAAGGGACCTGCACAAAAATTTTCGGAGCATGAATCCACCACAATTCAGTGGAACGATTGATCTTGACGAGGCATAACACTAGTTGAAGGAGACTGAGCACATCTTTCATGTCATGCAATGCGCAGATGGTGGCAAATTATTGCTTGCTACTTTCCAATGGAAGAGACACCGGTGCATGGTGGGAGTCCGTGGAAGCCACTAGGGCAGATGGACAATTCACCTGGAACGAATTCAAAGAGGAATTCAATTCTAAGTATTTCTCTGAACGAGTTCAAGAAAGAAAGGCTATTGAGTTCGCTGCACTAAAATAGAGGAACGTCACAGTGGTTGAATATGATGCTCAATTCTCTTAGTTGGCATGATATGCCAATCACCTTGTCAGTACTGAGAGGATGAAGGTGAAACGATTCCTCAATGGATTCAAACCATAATATATCACTCAACTAGCACTACTCGACATCCAGGCTTATGCGGATATGGTCAAGAAGGCTCTATTGCTGGAGGATGCGACCGATTTCACAGATCGCATCAAGGGTAGAATCGTTAAGAAGGAGCAAGCATCTAGCTCGTCAAGCAGACCAACAAGTGGAAAGGAGCAGCCGTTGAGCATCATCGAAGGGCCAAATCAAGAAAGGAAGCCCAAGATCGCTACCCCCTCTATTCCCAACAAGACCAATTGCAAGCATTATGACAAGCCTAGTCACACTGCCGAAGAATGCTGGAGGAAGGCTGGCGCATGCCTGTGTTGTGAGAGTCACGAGCATCGCATTCCCGATTACCCTAAGCTAAATGAGAATGATAAGCATCCAAGTGGGCAAAGGAGGCAAGGCAGACTCCAAACTGTGCAAGAAATAGAAACCACTGAAGATGGTGGAGTGGTTGCAGGTACACTGCAAGTCTTTTCTCAATCAACATTTATTTTGTTTGATATTGGCGCTACACATTCATTCATATCTCAAAACATTTCTGATACACTGAATATTAAGCCTACATCTATGGGTTTTGAATTTCCTGTCCCAACATCACTAGGAGAGAAAGCCAAACTGAAAAAATATTTTCCATTAGCTGATGTGATGATCAAAGAACTCAATTTAAGAGCTGACTTGATATTTATGCCCATAGAAGACTATAATGTTATACTAGCAGCTGATTGCTAACCACTTATGGGACTAGCGTTGATTGTAGAAGAGGGAAGATTACATTTAGTGAATTCACTAAGCTCTCCTTCACGAGACGTAGACACAAGTGATGCTTGTCTCTAATCTCTGCCATACGTGCCCAAGGCATTATTAGAAAAGGATGTGTGGCATTCTTTGCTGCTGTAGTAGTTGAAAAGAAAGTGACCAAGGCAGCAGATATACACATAGTGCAAGACTTCTTTGACATTTTCCCCGAGAAGCTGTCAAAAATTCATGAATGAGATGTAAATTTCTCTATCGACTTGATCCCTAGAGCTGCACCGGTGTCACGTCAACCTTATAGAATATCTCCTGTCGAGTTGAAGGAGTTGAAAGACGAATTAATGGAGTTGCTGGAGAAAGGCTACATCAGACCGAGTACACCCATTCTATTTTTCAAGAAGAAGGATGGATCCATGAGACTATGCATCGACTACAAGCAGTTGAACCAGCTAACTATAAAAAACAAGTACCCTGTGCCTCACATTGATAAACTGTATGATCAAATATTCGAAGCTAAATATTTCTCCAAGATTGACCTTACCTCTCGATATCATCAGATGAGAATCAAGGATGAAGATATTGTAGACGCGAGATTTGGCCCATCCCCGTGTGGCTCCATGGCCTAATAAGGCCCGTTTGACCATTTATTGACTTGCCTCAGATCCTATGTAGATGGCAGCATCGACTACGGCTTACTACATGTTGGCGACAAGCTCTATGGACGTCGACTCCTTTTGGCGTCCACCCATGTTGACGTTTGCATGGTGTTGGCGGCAGCATCGCTTGCCGTCAACCTGGTTTACTTGGTCTGTGCAACTGCCCGAGATTCAGGCCCACTAAGCACCCTCTCCTCACCCATGCAGCGCATGGGGCCATTCCCAATGGGAAGAAGGGTTGGTACTAACATTGGCCACCCCTCTTCTCAAGCCAGCAACCAGTATGGGCTCACCTTTTGGGCTTCTTCTTTCTATTTAGGACATTTACTACACCTCTTCAATGTCTCATAGAGCTTTTCTTGTGGCAGGAACACATCGAACGAGACTATGGAGCTCTCTTCCTTTGGCCAGCCAAAGAAAGGGAAGTAGGAGTCCCGCCATCATCCGCTATGCGAGGCAACGTCACCGATGCGATTATGATACTTTCTTAGGCACAGGTAAGGCCCTGGCGATCACCTCCTTGTATTTATTTAATTAGTTTTCTGCTTCTTTCCCTTGGTCAACTTGGTCAAATGGAGAGTCAAAGAGGTCAACCAGCAACCCTTCAATGCTAACGAGGGAGCGGCAACGTTCGTGAACCTCCGGAGGATCCCACAGCCACCGGGGTGCGCAGAACAGGGTGTCACCAGCTTCTTCTCTAGCGATCACGGTGGGACACACAGTGCTGCCACGGTTTTAGTCTACGCCCAGGTAAATGGCAAGTGTTAGTGTCGTTAATCCAGGTAAGCGTCCATTCTTCCTACCGTTTAGTTCAGCTTAGCATCCATATTTGCTGTCCTTTACTGTCTATTAGGATCAGTCGATCATGCCGTTTACTATTTTCTGAGGAACTTGACGACGATAGCTTTGCCGTTTATTTCCTAGAAGCCTATTTTTGTCTTGTTTTGATTGCTTTCTCTTTCTGTTTGCTGCCTGATTGTTCTCTAACAGTCATCAGTCACTGGGGGTCCTTTCTTCTTCTCTATTATAGTTTCCCCACATGTTTTAGGATATCCCCTCCTTGGTTCACAATCTTTTACTCGGGGATTCCCTCTGGGTAAATCAGGTTGGCTCCGAGGGGAACTCTAAAAGTCCTTAAATTCCATGGATTCCCTCACGGTATGGGGTAGGAGGACCTTTACCCTCCCAGCTAGTTCGCCTATTCACTCGGGTTTGAGTAAAGTTTGAGAGAACCGGCTGTTACAAGACTAATTAACAGACAACCTTAACATCTAAAATTTGGGGATGTTGTTTGATAACATTGTCTGGTAGAAATTCATATTTCTCCTTATAACAGTGTAGTTAATCAACTTAACCATCCTAAAATTAGTAGGTTGTGTTGCTAAATGGACTCTTGGTTGAACTCTGTCAACATGTCTAAGAATCCGGCATTTGAGTATGATGACAATATCAATGATGAGTTTGTCGGTATGGTTAACACTAATGTTCAGCCCGAGGAGTCTGTTCAATCCTCTCAAGCTGATAATGAGGAGAGCGTGAGTTTGAGGGTCAACCCCACGTATGCCCAAGATGTTCAAGAAGACCCCGAATTCTCCAAGCTCCTCTGCTGCTATTCGCCGAGGACATCATCTCCATGCTTTCTAAGCATACCATCCGGGCAATGGCCTCTCATTCCACTCCATATCCATCTCCTTTCCATGCCTCTTCGTCTAGGCCCATTCCTAGGCCCGTCACCCCTTCCTGGGTCCCCATTCCCATTCCCATTTCCACTCCTATTCCTCCTCCTACTCCCTTACCTACTTCTATCTCAACTCCTCCCTCCGTCTATCCACCTCATGTTCAGCCCACGCCCCCAGTTCAATCTGAATCCATCTCCTAGTCCGAGATGGAGGGCCTCATTAGGAGACTCTTGGCTGAGTCTCTGTCCCTCTCCAAGCCTCACTCTCTCCAGAACTATTGCAAGCTCCCCAATGCCTATTTTCCTCTAGGTTTAAAGGCCCCGAAATACCGCAAGTATGACGGGACCACTGACCCTCAATTCCACCTTGCTGGCTTCACTATGGATTCCCATCGGTGGCTATACAATCGGGTCCTCTTAGTTCACCTCTTCCAACAATCGTTAGAAGGGGAGGCTTTGAGGTGGTTCTCCACCTTACCCGCATCGAATCTTGTCAATTTTGACATTGTCTCCGAATGCTTCATCTCCCACTTTTCATACATGGCCACTCAAGTCCCTACACTTCCCAACTTGGTGGCGGAAAAGATGAGGCCGGATGAAGACTTTGTCATATTCGCCAACCGATGGAGATCTATGGTTTCAAGGGCCGACATCCCCATCCCGGAGTCCCAAGCCATAACAATGATAGTCACCAACACCACCCCTTTGCTCTGTTCCATATTGATGCTTAGTGAGTCCCCCTCCTTCGCACATATTTATAACCGAGCTAGGGTGGTCCAAAATCAGATCAAGGACTCCTCTTTCCACCTTTCTTTGAAGGGAAGCCCAAGGAATGCAAGGCTCCCGCGGCACCTACCACTGAGGGGGTGACCGTCAATGAGTCTGTCAATGCTTGCAGGCAGCCATTGAGCCCTCCTAACAAGTCTTCCAACCCTCTTTCCAATCCTCACCAATTCCTGTCACACCCCTCCAAGCCATATTCCGCTGTTCCTCCTCCTTCTGGCTATACCCGTCCTGGTCCCAAAAGATCCCATTATCTTGCCCTCCCCGAAACCATTGAGGACGTATTCTTCGTCCTTATGTCTTGTGACGCTATCCGACTTCCCCCGCAAAAGGAAAGTGTCAATCCGAGGGCCGATACCTCAAAGTACTATCCTTATCATAGGGCTCATGGTCATGAACTCCACAATTGCTTCACCTTCCGTGACTGGGTGTATGACATGAATGACCAAGGTAGGATAAATTAGGATGTCAAGGTTGCCATAGCCAAGTCTAGGTACACCAAAAGTGACCTTGGTATTATGCAAAACCCTCTCCCCAACTACCAAAGCAACAATCCCTCTTCTTCTAAGTCCCAGGAAAATGTCAATACCATGCCATGACACATTCTGAACCCCGGGTCGTGAGAAGAGAACAACAATGGGGGGTAGAAGGTTTTGAAGTGTGGTACCCATGTCCCTCTGTAGAGTCCCAGGAGCCCACCACCACCGTAGATGCCATTTTAGAAGAGCGGCCCTTGGTTCTCATCTGACCTGCCTGTTAGGAGGCCTATCCTTCCATTCCCATTTCCCCCTCCTTTGAGTCGTCCACCCATAGCAGCAAACCCCTCCAACTCATCCTTCCTAGGTCTCAGAAGGACGTTCATGTCACACTCCAGAATCGGATTATTCCTCCGCCTCCACGGCCAACTCAAGATGAGGAGGACAATGGACCCCTGCCACCTGCCAGTACCGAATATGATATTCTGCAACATTTGGATATGATGCCCGTGAGGGTATCTATTTTAGAATCGATTCAGAGATCGCTGTCCCATCAGTCCACCCTCCAATTTCTCTAGAAAATCATGGTCAACGATTACCTTCCTCCCAGTGGGGTAACCAATGTCATTCTTTCTCTCACCCAAGGACCCTTGATTTCTTTCTCGGACAAAGACCTTGCTGCCCCCGAGTGTCATTCTCTTCCCCTTTGCCTCACCGTTACCCTCAATGGGGTGTCGGTAGACTCCACTCTCATTGACACTGGGGCATCCATTAATGTGTGTCCGATGAAGACCCTCAAGCAATTAGGTTTGGGGGAGGATAATCTGGAGAAAATGTGCTCCACCATTGCTGCCTATGACAACTCCAAGAGGGTTGCCAAAGTTAAAATTGCTCTTCAAATAGAGATAGGACCTGTCACCATGTCTTCTGAATTTCTAGTCTTGGACGTTGATCCGGCTTACAAGGCCATCCTTGGTCGTCCCTGGCTAGAACAAACTCTAGGTGTCCCTTCCACCGCCCACCAATATTTCTAATTTCCATTCAATGGACAGGTCATCAAAATCAAGAGGATTCCTACCTTGGAAACCCTCAATTCTATCACTTCGTAGCAGATGTCGCACCTTTTCATTCCAGACAAGGGGAAGAAGCCTGTCATGACCATCTTTGATTTCCCTTGGCCCCTTGATCTGAACCAACCTCCCCTTTTGGATGATCAATTTGAGCAAATCCCATGTCCCCAAGGGAATGTTGGGAAGTGATGGCCATGATCGGCTATATTCATGGTCGAGGGTTGGGTAGAAATAAGCAGGGGCCTGTCAATAGTGTCCAAACAAAAAGGTTGTTAGCTAGGGCAGGTTTAGGCTTTCATTCGGACTCCATTCATCCAGATCCTTTCATCCCCTATACCCCTCTCACTTGGACCCTGAAGGACCACTTCATTCAGGGGCCCCTCCAACTGGGAACTCGGGAACCCATGACAGAGGAGTTGTCCGACTCCAAGAATGAACAAGAAGAAGAGGAAGTGGCCGAAATTGAAGAAGTCTATGAAGACTTTGGCCTTCTTTCGCTCTTTGGTTCTGACTCTCCATCTCCCTCCTCATCACCTCCATCCCCTTCAACTCCTTCATAATTCCCCGCCACTGAGGCCTGCTCGACACCCGATTATCTTTCTTCGTCCCCTTCTTTCTCCGCCTGTCCTTTCCCCATTCCTCACCTGGCCGGTCGGGGCAACCTTGAGTCAAAAACTCATGGTTTTAAGCCTTGACTCCCAAAAAAAAATGCCAATTTTGAAAAGTGGGAATGGAAGGTCTCTGTCGAACACCCTTCCTCTATGGAGTCTCTTCCGATCAGCCAGGGGACCACGCTTTCCAGCTTAAATTCTCAGTCTCACCCCTCTAGGGGCACTTCCCCTGTACATAGTTTCGTACATAGTCCTGTACATAGTGGTCTAGATTCTAGTTTGGAGTCAAGTCTAGAGTCGGGTCTAAGTTTAGAAGAGTCTAGTCCGTCTCAGCCATGTGTTCGTAAAAAGAAGGGTAGGCAAGTTCCTGCCCGTTATCTCTTGGCCCTGGCTGAGAGGTGTGTTAAGCTGAGTCATGTCCCAGAGTTTCTTGAGGAGCCTGCCCTTGTAGAATCAGATTTTGAAGAAGGTGATTCTGTAGACGATGGTTTAGGAGTCTATTTTCTAGATTTTGATGAGAAGTTTGAGCCAGGAGATCTTGGGTCAGAAGAAGAGGACCCAGTGAGCTCCTATGTGGATGGCACGAAGAGGTTCGACGAGCCAACCATGGCTGCCAATGAGCCAACCAAAGTGATCAACCTTGGCACCGAAGAATCTCCGCAGGTAGTTTTGATTAGAGCCGACTTGAGTGTAGAAGAAGAAGAAGCCATTGTAGCTATCCTCAAAGAGTTTTTTGATGGTTTTACTTGGTCCTAAGAGGACGTGCCGGGGCTTGACACCTCTTTGGTCGAGCATCGTTTAGTCTTAAAAGCCGACGCGAAGGCTGTCAAACAAAAGCTGAGGAGACTACACCCCAAGCTTACGCTCAAGATCAAAGAGGAGGTTGACAAGTTGCATAGGGATAAATTTATTAGGGTGGTGCTCTATCCACAATGGGTAGCTAATATCGTCCCTGTAATGAAGAAGGACGGTAAGGTTAGGATCTGCATAGATTTTCGTGACCTTAATCGTGCCTGCCCAAAGGACGATTTTCCTCTTACCCACATAGGTGTCCTAGTGGACAATACTGTCGGCTTTGAGATGTTGTCATTCATGGATGGTTTCTCTGGGTATAACCAGATCCGTCTTGCGGAGGAAGACCAGGAGAACACTTCTATCACAACGCCTTGGGGGACCTACTGTGTGACAGCTCTGGATATTTATGCCCATTAAGGCTCTATATCCAGATCCGCCTCTCGCGAACGAACCGAAGTCTCGCAAGGGATAGCTCACACAAGTGTCTAGTAAGAATATAAAAGACAACTACACAGTATAAAACATAAGAAAGTATATGTGCTCATACCTACATATAACAATTTACAATTGTCCCATTACATAATTACATGTCCAATTAAAAAGTACAACTACCTGGGGCATACCCCGAGGGAGCACAAGCTCACACAAACTAACTACTACACTACTGCTGGTGGTACAAGTCTGCCACAACGTCTCCACACGCCAGACAAACGGCAAGCCCTGAAAAGAACTGTAGGGGAGTGAGCCTCAACAAGTCACAGGCTCAGCAGGGGCTACCCAAAACAACAACAAAACTACGGACACCTCAACCCCAAAAGGTCTCACTGGCAGCACCAATAGCCAAACCATTTCATGCTCACAACAATTGAATTTAAACTGTAATTAAATATAAACACATTAACTATTCACAACCTCGGAACGTAAGAGGAAACAACAGGACTAGCTCCACACCACTAGTCCGATCAACAACAGTAATGCCTACACCTCAAGCCTCATAGGCAAACAGTCACAACCAATCATTTAAGCTATAAGCCGCATAAGCAAATCACTGCCTAGGCTATAAGCTTCACAGGGGAGTCTCAAGTACGTGAGTAACAGGACTGTTAACCAAAAGCTGGCCCTTTATACCCCAAACCACAATATGTCGAAAGCCACACACAGAATGGCATGGCTGGCTACAACGGCCAATCCATCACACACGAAAACCATATACGGAAGCTTACTCGAGGAAGGGTAAAGCACATTGAGTGGAAGGTCACACCACACGACCTCCACGAAACACAATTCCACGTCAACACCAGAAAAGATGGTATACGACGTACCACCACAAACCATTACCCACACGGGGTATAGGTACCTACTACCACAAGGTACCAGCATGGAAACCGCAAGTAAACCAGTGCCGTAACAGAGCATACCATAGCGAGCTAAACCACATTTGGTGAGTTAACACTCACCAACCATAACCAAAATTGTGCCACCACTCGGGCACACCCCAAGCTACAACCCCAGTCACAACTGTGCCAACACCAGGGCACACCTCGAACGGGTCAAACCTTGACTACGAGTCACAAACTCACGAGCCACAGCCAGTGGCAAAGCACAAGTTGGAAAGGAACGATGCCACCACACGGGAATGGACTACTGGCTGATTAGGCCAGTATCCAACCCGGACAACACAACACAAGAACAACCTCTTAGTCTCGTAGCCACGGACCCTCAGTCCAGCTACGGCTCCACAAACGCACAAGTCAAGCAACTAACTGTGGAGACTAGTAAACACCACAACCACCTGTAGTCTCACACACTACAGGCCCATGCCTGGAACCTTTAGGGACTTAGGCCCGAGCTCCCTAAAGTGAGGCACTGGAACAGGACTAGCTGGGGCCCAGTACATCTACTAGTGTCCGTACCCCCAACCACGAGCGCACTACGAGCGACTGCACACCCACAAATACAAGCTACTGCCCTACTATCGTCTTTCTCTCAGCCGGATATACAACTCAAACACAAGAGTGAGGGTGTCCATGATGACAACACAGACCTCGACGGTACCACACTGTACCGGGACAAACCCTTGTCACAACAAACACAACGTGCCTGGCTCACAAAGAACCTGGGGTACCCGACTAGAGAGGCATTCTGGAATAGGCGCCGGACCACCACACTTAGCAAGCTCAAACCACAGTATATACACAAACACTTTCTATTACCAATTATGGTACATATGTTAGGAATAGCTTGTTCCAGTCACCTTGTGACTTACAAGCTAACCTACACAATCACATACATAAACCATATTAATAATAACACGACAGCCTGTCATCGGTCACCTTGTGACCTCCACGGCCACACTAAACATAGTACACGATAATCACGTAATAACCATATTTATACTTTCCAGGATTATGTGTCAAACACCTCCCGAGGGGTCCCTCTGACCATGCCCCTCTGCTCTTGAATTTTGATCCCTACATCTCTAAGGCTTCCAGATTTATCTTCCAGAAGATGTGGACCACTCATGACTCTTTTTTACAGTGTGTTCGTGATGTTTGGACTAGCATATGTGTTGCTTCTCCTAATCCTTTTGTTGCCCTTGACTGCAAACTGAAAGCTACTAAGGCTATGTTGAAATCCTGGAACAAGAACGTTTTTGGTAAGGTTGAGGACGGTGTCCGCTCTACTAAGGGCCTTGTGGTTGTCAAGCAATCTTGCTTTGATGCTGATCCTTATATTGAGAATAGGGAAGGTTTAAATGTTGCAAACGCTAAGCTCAGGCGTGCTCTTATGTGTCAAGAATTTTTTTGGCCCAGAAGGCTAGGGTGCAATGTATCAATGATGGTGATAAAAATACTTCTTTTTACCATGCTATGGTTCAGGGTAATAGATCTCGGAATTATATTCATCGCCTTAAAATTGATGGTATCTGGTGTGATGACGAACATTCTTTATCTGTGGAGGCGGAAAAATTTTTTCAACAGTTACTTACTTCTGAAGCGCATGATATTGATGATACTTTGCTTCATTATATTCCACCTCTAATTCAGGAGGATCATAGTGATGTCCTTACTTCTGCTCCTACTGATGATGAGGTGAAGAAGGCGGTCTGGACTATGAATGGTGACGGTGCTCCGGGTCCGGATGTTTTCTCTGGATGCTTCTTTCAGGTTTGCTGGGATATTATTTCGGTTATTGTTATTGCTGCTATCCGGGGTTTTTTCATGGGGTTTCCCCTGCCTAGGGGTGTGTCCTCGTCTCTTATTGCCATTATTCCCAAGGTCCAGCACCCGTCTTCCTTTGGTGATTTTAGACCCATTAGTTTATGCAACTTCTGCTTTAAGATCATCTCCAAGATTATCTGCACCCGCCTCACAGATATCCTTCCTCTTATCATCTCCGAGGAGCAAGGGCGTTGTTAAAGGAAGAAATATTGTTGATAATATTGCTCTCTCTAACCAGCTTATTCAGGATCTTAGAATGAAGGTTCGGGGTCACAATGTTATCCTCAAACTTGACATGATGAAGGCCTATGATAGAGTTGAATGGGATTTCCTCTTTGCTGTGCTTCGCAAATTGGTTTCTCCAATCGTTTTATTTCTCTTATTGGTATGCTGGTTTCTAACTGTTGGTTCTCAGTTATGTTCAATGGTTCTTCTGTGGGGTATTTTAAATCTTCCAGAGTCTTGCGCCAAGGCGATCCCCTTGCTCCTGCCCCCCTTTATAATTATGGAGGAGGCTCTCAGTAGGGGATTAAGCATATCCAGTCCTCATGCTTCGTCCGTTTGCTGGCCCCAGGAGGTGTCTGCTGGTTTCTCATTTGCTGTTCGCGGAAGATACGCTTATTTTCTGTAATGGTCAGAGCTCCAATGTCCAGAAATTACTCATTTTCTTGCATAGGTATCAGAGTTCTTCGGGGCAGAAAATTAACAGTCATAAGAGTACTTTTCTTATCTCTCACAAGGCGCCAGCTTCATTGGTTAGGAGGCTTTCTAATATCACCGGTTTTCTGCAGCAGGTGGGTGCGCTGCGTTACCTTGGTGTCCCCGTCAGACTGGGGAGGGTCAAAGTGGCTGATTATAAATTTCTTATGGATAAGGTTAATGCTAGGATGACCTCCTGGAAATCTAAATTTCTCTCTCAAGCTGGCAGGGCGACTCTCATTAAATCAGTTCTCTCTTCTATTCCTATATACCTAGCCGCTTCTGTCTCTATCCCTAAGTCTGTGGTAAGTTACATTGAGAAGTCCTGTGCTAATTTTTTTTGGAATGGTGCGGATGGTGCCCATCAGAAGCACTGGATTTCTTGGGATGTCATCCACCATCCTATCTCGGAAGGGGGCCTTGATATTAAGAGTCTCTGGCATATTCAGTTAGCTTTGGCCACTAAATAAATTTGGAACATTTACCATGGTTCTTCTATGTGGGCTTCTTATGCTCGGATCAGGTTTCAGATTCAGGGTGGAGCGCCCTTAAGTATTCCTTACCTTGTGGTATGTCTAGGGCGATTTTCAACATCGCTCACCAAGCAGTTCAATCTCATTCTAGATGGATTATTGGTGATGGCAAGAAAGTTGATTTTCTGAAAGATGTCTGGATCGGTCAAGACCCTCTTGAGGCTGTTTTGACTGGTCCTTACAATGGTCCCAGCCTTACTGTTCGTGAGGTTATTAATAATGTACACCATCCGATTCGTAGACTCATCGCGTGCCCCTCTATCCTTTATGATATCCAGCTTACTGATCACACTGACCGTTGTGTGTGGACTGGTTCTTCTCGTGCTGGATTTACTACTTCGTCTGAGTACAGAAACTTTCTCTACATGGGGTGCTAAGAAAACCCATGGTACGCTTGTGGCATCACTCTTTCTACCAGCGTGCCTCCCTTTTTTGCCGGAGGATCTTATTTCGAGGCGTCCCTGTGGACTCCCGGATCTTGGATCAGGGTATTGCTCTTGCTTCTCGATGTTCCTGTTGTTGCACTCCTAGCTCTGAAGATCTAAATCACTTGTTCATCTCTAGTGAGTTGGCAACCAATCTCTGGAACTGGGCTGCTCCTTTCTTGGAAGTTAACTTATCTTCTTATGACAATATTACCACTCGTCTGTGGCATCTGATGCGGCACTGTAGCCCGTCCACTCCTCACGATTTTGTCTCTCTTTATGTGTCCATGCTGGTCATCTGTGAAATCTGGCATGCTCGCTGCCTTAAGCATTTTGAAGGAAGGGGGCGTTCTATCCGGAGCATTGTCCATAATATTCGATTCATGGTTTCAACATCCCTAGCTTCTGTAACCTTTAAATTCCACATGCCCAGAAGTTGCAGTGTAGATCTTTGTTCCTTTGGCTTCTCCCCAACTATCAAAGAGCAGTTGTTCAAGCTTGTCAGGTAGATTCCACCTGACTCAGGTCTGCTTCTGAACGTTGATGGCGCCAGTAAGGGGAACCCTGGGCTTTGTGGTAGTGGAGGGTGTATCAGAGATAATTCCGGTAATCTTATATTGGCGTTCGCTCACTACTATGGCTCTGGTGGTAGCCTGGTCGCTGTGGTACGAGCCCTGTGTGATGGCATAAGGTTGGCTACTGAATATGACATCCGGCTGTCCCTCATTCAGTCTGATTCGGCTTCTCTTGTTACTTCCATTAGCACTGGTATCTCTCCTTCTTGGGAATGCATGCGTTGGTGGCGTGAAGCTCATGATTATATACGTACCTCTAAAGTCAAGGTGGTTCATGTTTATAGAGAAACTAACCAAGTTGCCGATGTTTTGGCCAAGTTAGGTTGTAAGCTTCTTAGGAATGTTGTTTTCTTTTCGTCTTTGTCTTTGCCTTGTGAGTGTAAAGGTCCCCTTACTTTGGACCAGTCTGGACTTCCCTGTCTTAGGCCAGTTTAGCTGGGGTATGCCCCTCCGCTCTTGTATTATCTCTTTCATTATTTAAAAGTTAGGCCCAGGTGGTTCGCACTGGTGGAGTGGGAACACTCTACTCCTCTGGAGTAGGGTGCACTCTCCTAGTCGCTGTCCCTGAGGACCTTGTTGCCATAAAAAAAAAAAAACCATATTTATACTTTACTAATTATCCATCTAGGATAATCTATAAAAGATCTTAAAGGATAAAGGCTAGGTTCAAACGTGAACCCCATAGCCACAACACCACGGACCAACACAATAATTAAGATACAATAAACACAATGACGTACGATGTGCCATGCACATACAAACCACATGCACGGCATCCAAACCACGTAGACACTACGTGTATAATATACCAGCCAGGTCACCACACGTCATTCACATAAACAACATGTCCAACACATGGACAGCACGCTCCAACAGCACTACAGGTGCCATCGCACCACACATACTACGTAAACACCAAGCCGATTATGTACATAACATATTAACCCTGAAAAACATGCCCACCTTGTGAGCAATACGCTCCATGAGCGTATCAAGTGCACTGGCTCCACCTATCATTGCCATGCACAACAAATACGAATGATCGTTTAACCACAACACTAAAAACATACATGTCCAGACCTCTCAGCTGAGGTCGCGACAAGGGGCCAGGTCGCCTTCAGAACGCGACGCCCCGACATGCCGCGTTCAAACCATGAACGTGACGGATCGAGCTGTCGCGTTAACAACGCGACGCCCAGGGTTGTCGCCTTCGCAGGCGAAAACCCTAATTTGGGAGAAACTCCTCGGCTCACCATTCCCGAGCATTCAAACCACGATTAATTCACATTTTTCATACTTTAATGGATACCCTAGTATGGTATCTACTATTTACAAAGCAGTAAACAAACTAACATGCAATCCACAACACGAAACAAGGTAGAACACCCTACCTTCACGAAGAACGCGCAAACCGACGATGGTACAGCATCTCTCCCACTCCAAGCGATGTTCTCGCGATGAGAGCATGCTGAAAACTTCACTAAAACCTCGAATCGCCCAAAACCACCACAGCAGCTCCTCCTAGGTCGAGCAGAGCTTGCCCTAGCTCTGTCTGGCCAAAACTCTCTTAAAAACGCACAGTGGTTGAGATCACGACGTGCACCCCCGTCACGACCTGATCACGACTTAGGTGACCGTCGCCTTCCCAAGGCCGACGTCAGCTGACTGCCTGGCGAGCGACAGGCGGCAGCCATGCAGACGACGTCCGCCAAATAGCGGTAATAGGAATGCGACCCCAAGGGCCGTCACGTTTAGATCTCGATGCAAGCCTCTGTCACCTTCACAACCACCAGACCTGTGAGCACTTTGGGCCCAACGGCCGGCCCACCAAGCCTCACAACTCGCGTGAACGCCTGAGACACAAGCTAATGGGCCACACATTGGCCACCAAACCCACTAAACATGGATCCACGAGGATCCGAAAAATGCGTGACGTTACATACTGTTATGTCGTGATGCCCTTCGGATTGAAGAATGCGGGAGCAACTTATCAAATGGCAATGATGGCGATTTTCCACGACATGATGCATGTGCACATGGAGGTCTATGTTGATGATATCTTGGTTAAATCAAAGATGAGACATGGCCATGCTAAGGTCCTCCAGGCAGTTCTCCAATGGTCTAGAGAACATAAGCTCAAAATGAACCCTAAGAAGTGTGTCTTTGTAGTTTCCTTGGGGAAGTTGCTTGGGTTGATAGTAGCAAGCGGGGAATTGAGATTGACCCCAACAAGCCAAAGCAATAATTGACATGCCTCCCCCTAGAAATATTAGAGAAGTTAGAGGGCTAATTTGCAGACTTCAGTTCATTAGGAGATTTATCTCCCAGCATTCAATCCATTGCAAGCCCTTCTATGAAATGCTTAGAGGAGAGGCTAAGTTTGATTGGAACGATAAATGTCAAAAGGCCTTTGAATAATTGAAGAGTTATTTGTTCAATCCCCCTGTTCTCGCTCCTGTGATATCGGGTCGGCCTTTATTGCTCTATGTGTCAACCATTGAAGACTCAACTAGAGCAGTCTTGGCCCAATATGACGACGAGAAGAAGGAGAAAGCAGTGTATTATTTATCCAAGTTGTTCAATGAGACTGAAAAAAAGTACATTGCCATGGAAAGAATGTGTGCGGATGTCGTTTGGGTTGCCCAAAAGTTAAAGCATTATTTCCTTGTTCATAAGGTGAAATTGCTGGAACGCATGGACCCAATTGAGTACTTGCTTGAGAAGCCCGTCCTGACTGAGCGGTTGATGAGCTGGCAAAGTTTTCTCAATCAATTTGATATCACCTACGTCAACCAAAAGTCAATCAAGGGGCACGCTATTGCCGAGCATCTAGCCCACCATCCCTTGCCTTCATACTCTTCTATCGATGAAAGCTTCTCGGATGAAGAGTTAGGAGCCATTATCGATGGTGAACCTTCAAGGATACTTTATTTCAACGGAGCTCTCAATTCCAAAGGGTGTGGAATAGGGGCAGTCCTCCTCTCACTAGAAGGGGTAGTCATTCTGCACGCCTATCAATTAACCTTCCCCGCCATAAACAATGTGGCCGAGTATGAGGCACTCCAAGTTGGGTTGAAAATGGCATTGCTGCTCGGAGTCAAGGAGTTAAGGATTATTGGAGATTTACAGTTGATACTCTGGCAGTCTCTCAGCAAGTACCAGACCCAGGATCCCAAGTTGAAACCATACAAAGAGTTGGTAGGAAAGGTATTCTGGTAGTTTAAGAAGCTCACCCTAGTCCACACCCCTAGGGCTCAGAACATTGTAGTAGATTCACTTGCCTCCCTAGCTTCTTCCATCCCTATTCTGTTAGGGAGGTCTTCTGAAACCATCTCTGTTCGAAGGTTAAAAGTCCCTTCTCATATTGATCTTTGGTTCACTAACTCAAGTCTCCCTCCCTTCGAGTCCATGCACTCTCAAAAGAGCCAGAAATCGACCTCGAGGATGGCCATCCTTGGTACTTTGACATCGAGAACTATCTCAAAGATGTATCTTTCCCCGATTATGCCACCTCTTCTGATAGAAGAGCCATTCGACGTGTCTCGGAATGGTACAAGATCATAGGTGGCATTCTTTACAAGAAATCTCTCAGTGGGGTCTATCTTCGTTGCCTCGATGAGATCGAATCTCGAAGTATTGTTGAAGCCGCTCACTCTAGAGAATGTGGTGGCCATGTCAATGGTAGAGCAATTGCCCAAAAATTACTAAGACACTATTACTGGCCTACCATGGAAGAAGATTGACGTCACTTCGTTCGTCATTGTGCTAAATGCCAATTGCACAGTGACAAAATCCATGCTCCTTCCTCTTCCCTTCACCCCCTCATTGCTCCATGGCCTTTCGCCATGCGGACATTTCACATGGTCGGTCCTCTCGCGGACAGAACCGGAGAGATCCGTAAGAAGTCCTTCATTCTGACCACCACGAAATACTTGACAAAATGGGCTGAAGCAGAAGCATTCATAGAGGTCAAAGCTTCAACAGTTGTCATGTTCATCAAGCGCAACATTCTTGCAAGATTTGGCGTGCCTCGTGACATCATCACCAACAATGGACCACAATTCACTTCACAAGAGCTTCGTGACATGTGTGTCAAATATGGTATTAACTTGCATCATTCATCTCCATATTATCCACAAGTTAATGGACAAGCGGAAGCTACTAATAAAACTCTCATCAAAATTATAAAGAAAACTTGCAAATCTCATAACAATGCTGATTGGCCTGACCACTTAGTTGAAGCTCTTTGGGCTTACCGCACCTCGATCTGAACTCCTACGGGGAAAACCCCCTATGCTTTAACGTACGGATCATATGCGATACTCCCATATGATATCTTCGTCCCTTCACTTAGAGTTCAATTGATTTCCGAACATGACCCCGGTCAACGTCGGGAAGCTTTATTAGCACAACTTGAACTCTTAGACAAAAGGCGAATGATAGAGGCTGACCATGCACAAGTTTATCGTCAAAGAATTGCACGTTTTTACACTAAAAGAGTGCTTGAGAGAAAATTTGAAGTGGGTGAGATGGTCCTAAAGCGCAAAATCATTAAGGCACTAGGTCTCAGGAGTAAATTGCAAGAAAATTAGGAAGATCCGTTCATTGTCAAAGAGGTATATTCAGGGAACGCTTATAGGTTAGTGGATGCCGAGGGAGTTGAGTTGTCATATCCTTGGAATGAAGTCTACCTTAAGAAGTTCTACTCTTAGTCAGTCAATCTGTCTGTCATTCATCACTTGTCAATACTGTGGGTTTGAGACTCACTTTTCCATGTGATCATTAGTGAGGTAGGGTCTATTCACACACCACACGATGTTGGATTACTGACCTTTAGTGGAAAATCATAAGTACAATTGGACGATTTAATTTGGTCAATATAAGCCTATTCTCTTCTTACTCGGTCAAGTCTGGAAAAGGGGCAAACCATGAGTAGGGGACACCCACTCTCACCTAAGAGACAAGGTCACCATAAATAGGGGCAATCAACAAAATGCAAAAGGGCAAAATGATAAATCAAGCCTAAAAGGGGCAAAGAAAAGCCAAGAAAGTCAAAAAATGGTAACAAAAAGTACGTACCCAGAAAATGGCTGACCAAATCAAGGAGGTAGCAAATAGTACGTGCCTCCACCCCAGAAATGAAATGAAATGAAAAATACCCCTGAAAATAATTATTGACCAAGTCTTTTAGTTTGAGATGTTGGTTCGGGAACAAAAAGTGGTTTGAACTGATCCTCACATGACTTTCTATTATTTCTTCCAATTCCTCCCTCTTAAGGCAATTTGACCTTATGAGACGTTCCATAGTGGAAAATATCAAGAAAGCTAGGGGCAATCTCCAATGTCAAAGGATATCTTGCACGATCCCCCTTGCTCATGGCCTCTATGGTTAAGTAGGTTATGAGGAACCTATACTTTGATATGTGATGAATTTGTGTCCTAGAGTCTAAAAAAAATTTTAAAAATGAAAAAGCACAGAAAGAGAGTCTCATGATGTGTATATTTTCACCATGTACATATTTTTTCCTTGTTCCTTAAAACATATTCAAAAAATCAAAATCAAAAAAAAAATAATGGTATCATGTACATATACTAACACTTTCCTTATTTTCCTATTCAAAAATCAAAATGACAAAAAAAATACATGTGTATATTTCCCTTCACTGTTTTATTTATATTCCTATCTTTAATTAGACATTAGTCCCTTGACCAGATCTCAATAAAGGTACATCACTTAGGCAAGGGGCTAAAGATAGATCTACGCTAACTTTTCCCTTTAAGACACACTCTAATGGAGGAATAAATCTTGAAATTAGGAAACTAGTATGTCAAAACCGCAACTTAGCTTTCCTTGCCACAATAGGACTCCTGAAACCCATAGATGCTTAAATACTCTCCACCAAACCCTTGGGGATGAGTTTACATCTTGTTGGGGTCGTGTGGAGGAGTTCTTGGTGGCTGGGGAGCAGGAGATCGCCCACAACACACCGTTCTTCTTCCCCTTCTCGTCTGCTGCGACCTGCATAAACTGTCCACTTGAAGTCGACCAAAGATGAGTCAAACCATAACCAAACCTTGCAAGGCCTATACCCCTGGAAAGAGGGTCAAGTCTACGTTCTAACCGAAGTAGAATGCCCAAATTCCATGTAGTATACATGGAGTATTAAGCATTTTCCTCCAAGTGGTCTGAACACGGGTTTTCTAGAATAATGGGACTTCTTCAACCCAGAAGGTAGGTTTTCTCGGGCCAAACCTTAACATATCCTATACCAATGTGTGAAGCATCAAGTTAACTTTCGTTTCCCACTGGTTTCATCGAATTCCAATGAGTAGATTTTGAATTATAAGCATTTTCCCCAAGTCGCACACTGTCAGGGCTTTTCCCGTTCATTATATGTTGCATGCGATTCAAGACCGAATTAGAGTAAACACACAACATGAAAGGTTTTATACTAGTTGTCCTCGTCATGTTTCATGTTGAACATTTTGTCTAAATGTCAACATTTAGAGAGTTATAAGCATGGCAAGAGGGTTACTGCATGATACCATGTTTTCGGGTTGCACTTGGCTTTTACGTTGTATCGAATTATCATGCATCTTGAGGACATTGAAAATTATTTTAAAATTATAGTCTGCATCTATTCCATGTTCCCAACAACTTTAATGATGATACTTTTGTCCTAAAAGCCCTCATTATTTCGGCATCATACCTTGCAAAGTAAATCTTACATTTGACTGTTCTCAGTCTTCTATACCTCATGTTAGACTTGATCAAAGCCTCTCGAAACCAACAGTGTTTTCTAATTCTGATTTACTGGAAGCACCCTTGCATGTCTAGGTTGGTTTAAAACATTTCGTGATTTTTCATGCACTGTACAATTTGTTATCTATTTTTTGAAGCATCCTGTGTCAATATAAGGCAGTTCTAGACCGCATTCTAAGAATATGTCGTATCTCTGTCGGATTCAGAAACAGACCCTGTGAACGCGACGGCCCGATAGGCCGTGTTCTGAAGTCTTGTCGCGACAGCACACTCATCGCGTTCTGAACGCGATGAGCACCCCGTCGCTATCGCTCTACCTAATCTGACTGCCTTGTCGCGTTCTGTACATACCCTTGTCGTGTTCTGTACCGACCCCGTTGTGACCCTTACTGGGGTGTGTCACGTTCTTAGAATTTTGCATGAAACACCACTTATTTCTTTTTCAAAACTTACCGCTATACCCGAGGTCTGTTTAACCTGGTGTTTAATGTGTAAATTGCATGTTTTTGGTCTGGTCAATACATGATGGTTATTTAATGGCTTAAAAGTGGTTAACCCATTTAAAAACTGTAATTACATGAACAGTATTCTAATTATTCTCTTAATGACCTGATCATTCATGAAACTTGTGATTCGCTCTGGTTACTGTTCTAGCTTGATTAAAATAATAATTATGATCTTAAAATCTTGCAAACCCATGTGTAGTTAAATGCATTGTTCATTACATGCCATCATGTTAAGTGTTTTTCGCGAGTTTGAGACCGATGGATTGTGAATTTACACGTGTACATCACTACACACTTGCACTTCTAGGCAGCCCTTTCTTGGGGATTTGGAAGCTCTCTACTGGTCATTCCGAATCGGTAGACTAGTGACCTTTTCTCTAAGACCTTCGTAAGTCTCCTCTGACCATGGATTCCCACATGGCCGACGAGCAGGTTGTACCATTGAAGTACGCAGAAGTTAGCGTGCACTTCCTTTCTCTTCTTGTTCCCATGAGTGTGATTTACTATCTAGACTAAAGCCCTTAACGTAAAGATTGAACTAAAGTATAAATCATACCATTATGCTGCCAAATTTATCTCTTGATCATTGTTCTCATGAAATCATGTTCAATTACTTATTACTAGTTCTTATCATCATCATGAACATGACATTACACATGCTTACTTATTGAAACTCTCATTGGCCATTATTAATGACTGTGGGTATCTACATTTAAAATTTAAGTGAGATGCTGACCGTGCACGGCGAGTGTCCAAGGGCTCCAGTCTAGCCCCAATGATGGAGAGTCATAAATATATTGTTAATCATGGGGTATAATGATTATTGGTGTTGCATCTGCGCTGGGAGTCGTGCGTGTCGTGTTGAATGATAGATACAATAACCACATACACGTGTCCTGGTGTACATTCTTGATGGATCTTTTCTTGGTGCACATTAGTGTCTACGTGCCTGATTAGTGTTACATGATCGTGCTCGTGCGTGCTTGCTTGCTTGCGTGATATGGCCATCCTGCATTTATTGCAATTAGTGATATCTTGCGTTCTTGACATCAGGTGAAATCTTGCGTGCTTGTACAAAGTGATATATTGCTAGTTCTATCTTGTTATATCCTTCTAGATCTTGTTCTATCGTGATGACTCCATCTATCTTGTTCATATATCATGTTTTAACGAGATTTATTCGTACATGCATATCATGACATTCATCGTGCTTAACTAGTTCTAAATTGTTAATCACTTATATCATTGCCCACACATTGAGATATAAATCCTACTAGGCTAGTTTGCTCATCCCCTACTTTTACCCAATGTAGTTGACTATGATGTCCAAGAGCAGGAGCTAGTCGAGGATGGGAATGCATCCAAGTGATGAGCATCCCAACTGAGTCTAGTTATAGTAGTTTGCTTTGAGTGTTAGAATCATGTAGTAGGAAGTGAGGAATAAAATGTACTTTTCTTTTTTATTGAGTCTTAGTCCTGTAATAGTTTCCACTTGGAATACAATGACTTAAGATTTGAATACAAGATTAGTTGAGTTCAATATTTGGGCCCTATGATGATGTTGTGTTGTTATACATTTAGCGCGTGCTAGCTAGAGGCTTATTTGTCGACTGTTCATGTCTCGGGATATCGACTCGAATCGTTCCGCATCATTAATATCTGTTGCAAAATTCTCGGGACGTGACAGAAAAAAAAAAAACCACCCAAGCTTCCATCTTTGACTCTCCTCTTCCTCTGAACTTCTGGAGAGTTCAGAAGGCTTGACCACGAGTTGGAAGAGCCCACTAAGGAGTCAACAACAGCTACAAACGAGGATCATCTCCCTCTTCTCCTTCTCTTCCTCTTCCTCTTCCTTTAGTCTTTACATGTTGCACACACTCATACAATCACCCTAGGCACGTAGGGCACTTTCCTATACACCTAAAAAAGGGTTTCCCAAACCAAAAATAGAGGGAAGAAGGGTGGTCATAACATTTGACCACCCCTCTTCTCAAGCCCGCAACCAGTACGAGGCTCACCTTTTGGGCTTCTTCTTTCTGTTTAGGACATTTACTACACCTCTTCAAAGTCCAATAGAGATTTTCTTGTGGCAGGAACACATCGAACGAGACCGTGGAGCTCTCTTCCTTTGGCCGGCTGAAGAAAGGGTAGTTGGAGTCCCGCCATCATCCGCTACGCGAGGCAACGTCACCGACGTGATTCAGATACTTCCTTGGGCACAGATAAGGCCCTGGCGATCACCTCATTGTATTTATTTCATTGGTTTTCTTCCTCTTTCCCTTGGTCAACTTGGTCAAACAGAGAGTCAAAGAGGTCAACCAGCAACCCTTCAACGCTAACGAGGGAGCAGCAACGTTCGTGAACCTCTGGAGGATCCCACAGCCACTGGGGTGTGTGGAACGGGGCGTCTACAAATATTTTTAAGACGACTTTTAGGAGAAAGTATGGACATTATGAATTTATCATTATGCCCTTTGGTCTAACAAATGCTCCTGCAGCTTTCATGCAATTGATGAACAACGTCTATCGAGCATACCTTGACAAATTTGTCATGGTATTTATTTATGATATCCTTATATATTACAAAACTAAAGAAGAACATGAGGAGCATATGAGGATCACTCTGCAGATCTTGCGTGACAACAAGCTCTATAGAAAATTGAGCAAGTGTGAGTTCTGGCTCGAAGAAGTTTCTTTTTTAGGCCACGTCAAATCCAAAGAAGGTCTAGCTATTGATCCTTCCAAAGTCGAAGCTATACTCAATTGGAGGCAACCAACAAATGTGATCAAAGTTAGAAGTTTTCTCAGACTAGCTAGTTACTACAGACACTTTATTAAAGACTTCTCAAAGATTGATGTACCCCTCACTCACCTCACCAGGAAGGAGAACACCTATGTCTGGAGCAAGGAATGTGAGAAGAGCTTCAAACATTAAAGAAATGCTTGACATCTGCACCTATGCTCGCTTTACCAGTTGAAGGTGTAGGATTCTCAGTATATACTGATACATCTAGAATCGATCTAGGCTATGTACTGATGTAGGAGGAAAAGGTGATAGCCTATTCATCAAGACAATTGAAGCCTCATGAGGTCAACTACCTTGTTCATGACCTCGAATTGGCTGCGGTTGTCTTTGCATTTAAGATCTGGAGGCACTATCTCTATGGAGAACAATTCACTATTTACTCAGATCACAAAAGCCTGAAGTATCTATTCTCTTAGAAGGAGCTCAACATGAGACAAAAAAGATAGTTAGAGTACATTAAGGACTTTGACTTCAACATTCAATATCACCCTGGCAAGGGTAATGCTATACATGACGCTCTTAGTAGGAAGCATGTGTCATCCTTGCCTTGTTTAGTTATAGGCGAAATGCAATTGTTAAAACAATTCACCAAACTTGACATAAATAATAAGCAAAGGAGCGATCATGTACTGGTTGCTAACCTTAGGATACAACCCAACATTTTTGTCTAGATCAGAGATCAATAAGCAAACGATCCATTCATGGATCATGTCAAGGAAACCATAGCAGACAGACTAGATTTCTCCATCACTAAAGATGGAAGATTACTATTTCATGGCAGGACTTGTGTGCTTGACAATGAAGAATTAAAAAGGAAGCTGATGGATGAAGTGCATAAGGCCAAGTACACTATTCACCCTAGTGCAACCAAGATGTATCAAGACATGAGAAGATCATTCTGGTGGCCTAACATGAAGCGTGAGGTAGCTGAGTATGCCGCACACTGCCTCATCTGGCAGCAAGTTAAGGCAGAGCACTGACGTTTTGTGAGTGTACTTAGACCCCTGGACATACCAAAATGGAAGTGGTAAAGCATTGGCATACACTTCATCATGAGTTTACCGCAAACTCTTGGGGGACTCGATGTTATTTGGGTCATAGAAGATCGGCTAACTAAGTCTGCACACTTCTTAGCAATCAAGAGTACCTAGAGTGTGGATGTGTTAGCCGCACTGTATGTAAAGGAGATTGTGTAATGGCCCAGGATATCTATACCCAATAAGGGTCCATATCCAGATCTGTCTCCCGCGAACAGACAGAAGTCTTGATAGGGATAGCTCGTACACGTGTCTAGGAAGATATAAAAGATAAACCACAATAGAAAGAGACACAAGAAAGTACATGTGCTCATACCAGCATATAACAATTTACAACTGTCCCATTACATTATTACATGTCCAAATTAAGAAGAGTACAACTACCTGGGGCATACCCCGAGGGAGCACAAGCTCACACAACTATACTAACATTACTGCTGGTGGTACAAGTCTGTCACGACACCTCCGCAAGCCACACCAACGGTAAACCCTGAAAAGAACTGTAAGGGAGTGAGCCTCAACAAGTCACTGGCTCAGTAGGGGACCACCTAAAAACTACACACAACACGGGAGGACCTCAACCACAACAGGTCTCACTGGCAACATCAGAAGCCAAACCATATCATGCTCACAGCAAAGCATAATTGACAATACTAAACATAATTAACTCAGTTGTTACAAATCTTGGAAAGAAGAAGAGAAAATAGCACTAGTACACCACTAGTCCGTTCTACAACAGTATGTCTAAGCCACAAGCCTCACAGGCACACCATCTCAACAGCTGGTCGCGTAAGCTGTAAGCCACACAGGCAAAACATTGCCTAAGCTACTAGCTTCACAGGCAAGCCTGCAACACATGGGTAGCAGGACTGCTAACGAAGAGCTAATCCTTTATACCGTTAAACCACGATGTATCTGCAACACCCCGAAAATCCGGTAATTGGAAAATTAGAAATAAATAAAAATGATAAAAATCAATATTTGTGAAATAGCAAAATGCACGTGTCATTATCATACATACAAAAACCCATTTGAAAATTTTCATAAAAATCATAGTTCAACTCTAAATAATACTCCCTAATGACCCACAGAGAGATTCGTGCAAAGGAAAATCGGATGGTCCAAGTTTAAGGCGTTTTATGACTGAGTGTCGTAATCAGGGAATAAGTCAGAAAATCATTATCACACATACTTAGATGAGTCAGAAAATTTAAATACAAATCATAGATGGACTTCAAATAATATCCTCTAATGACCAATCAAGAAATTTGGGTCAATAAAATTCATTTGGGGTATGTTTAAGAGTTATTGTGACTTATTGTCGTAATTAGGAAATAAGTTGGACAACCCATTATCAGGTGTATAAAATGAGATCATAAACTAAATGAGAAATTTATGGTGGACTCCAAACAATATGTGGAGATAGTCCTTAAAAGAAATCGGATCAATAGACATCGTAAGACCCATGAACAAATTCAAGTATGAAATTAGTAAATAAATAACTTCTATATTATCGAAATAATAGAACATACGCACCACTATCGTACGTGAGAAAACTCATCAGAAATTTCCGTAAAAATTATAAACCAACCCTAAATATTATCCCTAAGCGTTCCACGAAGGAATTCATGCAACGAAAAATCTGATTGGCCGAGTATGTGTCACATGTGACCAAGTTACCCGAATTAGGAAACTAAGTCGGAAAATTATTAACACGGAAAAATAACCCAACCATAAATTAAATAAACAAGTTGGAGAGACTTACCACATTATGTATTAATAACCAATTAACATGATTGGGCCAATGGAGCACATTTGGCCCAAGGATAAAATTTGGGACAAGAATACCCAGAAATTCGTATATGTAATTATGCAATAATTAGGGAGGGTAATTTAGGGTAAAATAAGGTGATTAGTCACGTAAGGTAAGCCAAAACTGGACCCAACCCTAAGAGGAGGTTTCGTAAACCTTTGATACCTCCTTTGGGTGAGAGAATCCCAGATTTTTGGAAAGTAGGAAGCAGAATTCGCAGCCCCCTTTCCTAGTCCCATTGTGACATGAATTAGAACTATAAAACTATAAGGACTCCTCACAAAACATTTAGGGAAGAGTTAGCAATAAGTTGGGGTCGTGAGCAGCAAGGTTGGAGCACTGGAGGAGTGGAGAACGGCTGGGGAAAATGTTGTCTTCCTCAACCTCGCTTTGCATCAACCCAGAAATCTGCAGAGAGTTATTAGCATTCAAAGGTAGGTGTTCTCAGGCCAAGATTAAGGAAAACCAACACCATCATGTAGTTATTCGAGTCTAGGTTCATTTTCACTTGGTTTGACTAATTTTCATGGAGTATACATTGTGTATTCGTAGTTGTCCCTAACTCACGCACAGTTAGGGCTTTTCCCGTTCATCTTATTATGCATGCGATTTGATGCCGAATTAGACTAAACTTCCTTGATGAAAGTTCTTCTACTTGTAGTCACGATCATCTTTTATGTTGGACGTTTTGCTCAAAAGTCTTTCTTTAGAGAGTTATAGGCATGGTAAGAGAGTCGCTGCATGATACTGTGATTTCAGGTTGCACTTAGCTTTATGATCTTCATATATTTCTTTGGATTCGAGAGCAAATTAGATCAAACCCCCAACATCAAAGTTCTTCTACTAGTTGTCCTCGTCATATTTCATGTTGAATGTTTTGTCTAAATGTCATTTGTTAGAGAGTTATAAGAGGGGTAAGTAAATCGCTGCATGAGACTTGTTTTCGGGTTACACTTGACCTATATGTTTTCTGGGAAGTCCTCTAGTGTCGACACTACCTGATCATGTGTCGACACACTGTCCCAAATTAGCCCAAAAGGTGTTCTGGGAAGGCCTCTAGTGTCGACACTACTTGATCTAGTGTCGACACACTGTCCCAGATTGGCACCAAAGGTTTCTGGGAAGGTCTCTAGTGTCGACACTACCTGATCTAGTGTCGACACTACTTGACCAGTTTTGCATTATTTTGCCTTGTGTTTGAAGCATTGTGTCGACACCAATAAGGGTGTGTCGACACTACCCTTGCAAAAAAATTGCATATCTTGGCCTGATCGTTACATGATGTCTACTAGCATGTGCATGATGTTATATAGTATGCATGGACCTGAAAAAAATCAACCCATTAAAAAATGGTAATGATACGAATATGATTCTAATGTGTAATTGTGATTGTCCTTATTTCATTGGATTATCTTGTGATCTTTCCTATTGTCAATTGAAATGATAAGAATTTGTTGTGAATATAGAGATGAATACATGTTAGTATGGACTTGTTAGTGAAGTTAATATCATGATTTGCATATGAGTTTCAATAGTTACATGCTTTCCGGTGTTCCATTAATTATTGTCCATATGCATACATGCTAGCAAGATCCGTGACTCGTCACTTACAGATTTGCACGAGTAGGCACACCCTTCTTGGGGAATTGGGAGCTCTCTGCCGGTTATTCTGAATTGGTAGACTAGCGACCTTTTCCTTAAGACCTCCGTAAGTCTCCGCTCTCTATGGATTTCCACATAGATGCCGAGCTGGCTGTACCATGAAGTACCCTGGAGATAGAAAGCACATGTCCTGCATACGATCTATCTTTAGAAACATCCTCATGTCAAGACATTAATGGATTATGAAACATGATACGTCGTTATACTGCCTTTTGTTCTCTTGAGCTATTTGTCATACCTTGACTCTATGAATGATCATGTTCCTTTTACTATGAGCTTGTCATTGAAACTCTGTGGCTATAATATGAATATGTTTGTTCAGCACAACGTGGGACTTCGGTCCATTTGACCAATGCCTGTGCAATAGGGGCCATGTCTTGTCCTGGGGAGGAGCGCCCCAACGTACTTATAACCGTGGGAGTATGGACTCTTGGTGCTTGGCATAGCACAACGAACACGCAAGATTGTGAAAATGTGCCTTTGTTTAATATGATAAGTTGATCTGATATGATAAGATTTGATATGATACGTCTGATCATGTGAACGCATGATATCTGTTTGAATATGGTCAATCTCTTTTGATACGATTCTACTCTTGAAATATCTGTCCATTGTATATGCAACTCAACATTTGACCTGAAATGATATCTGTTCTACTCTGCTATTCAATGTGTTAGTATTGCATGCATTGTCATCATATACATGTTCATATCTTGCCTAATTAAAATGTTAATCACGTATATTAGTGCCCGCACAATATTGTGATGTAAATCCTACTGAGCTAGTTCTCTCACCCTATCATCCTGCCCTTTTCAGGTAGTGATGAGGAACCAGTGGAGTCTGATGGGGCCGGGCAAGAGTGATGAGCACCCGCTATATGAGGAGTTGACAGTTTAGAAATAGACATTTGAGTAGTCGATGTATTAGAGAAACATTGTTATTTGAATAATGAACCCTTTTCATTGAGTTCTTTCTATGTAAGGTTTTAACTAGTGGATTGAAATGGAATAAAGAGTACCTTTGATGACGTTATTATGATCTGAAATGTGTGGTTATATGTAATTGTTACCGTGCGTTACTCAACTGTGATACATCTATTTGTATCGTTCAAGCCTCCCGATATTTATTCCGCTGTTAAATATTGGGGCGTGACAGTTGGTATCAAAGCCCTAAACTTTAGGGTCCAAGGGAATAGGACATAGTATGAAACTAGATCACACGAGTCGAAATCTATTGTACCTAATGTGAGCTTGGGTAGAACCATGGGAATAGAAGTCACATGTGATATATTTAGATGACTGACTTATATTAATATCTTGAAGGTACTTAATACCTTAACGGCTACTGAACGAGCCGGGCTTCCCCTAAGTCCTAGGCAATTAGGAATGATAGGATAAGTGTCATTATAACCCTCAACTTGTGTCAAGAACTTTGTACCTACCTGGTGAGATTGGGTAGAAACTTGGGCTTAGTCCAAAATTTTATTAATAACTAAATAATGTAAGTTACAAGGCATCAACGAGGAGTAAAGAAGACTGACCGTGTGATAGGTTGTTTTGAAGGAACTTAAATAAACAACAATGGAGGATATACCTACACCATCTATGGACGGACAAAGAGCGGTCCAAAGATTAACCAAAGCACTACGACAAGCTGCTCAACTGTTAGAGGATGCCCTAATAATGGCTAAGGGACATACAAATTGGAAGGAAAGGTCTATTGATGACAAAGGAGTTGGCGAAAATAATGATAAAGAACAAATTACAACCACAGGAAGCTCCAAACCCATAGCTAGAGAGAAACGGCCCACCAACAGTAATAGATCGCACAAGAGAAAGAAGTGCAAGAAGTGCAATAAGAAACTAGTCTACGCTCCGGCAGAAAGATTCCAGCATTGCACTGAATAAATCATCGGTCCGAGGTGTGCTGGAAATTTCAGGACAAATGTTTCCGTTGTGGTAGCCAAGACCACAAGGTTAAGGATTGCCCAATGGAGAAATTGAGCTCAGGAAAAATGGCAGCACAACCCAAAATAGGAGGTAAAGGAGAGGTATCATTTCTAACTCGTTTTTATTTGACCCTGAAGTGACATCATCAATCAATCATTATGTCATGAGTAAATTCACAATTTGATTCCCTGTAAGTTCAGCCCATAAACACATGTGAATTTGGGGACCAAATTCTTTTAAGTGGGGAGGATGTAACACCTCGAAAATTCGGTAATTGGAAAATTAGAAATAAATCGAAAACGATAAAAATTAATATTTGTGAAATAGAAAAATGCACGTGTCATTATCATACATACAAAAACCCAATAGAAAAATTTCATAAAAACCATAGTTCAACTCTAAATTTTACTCCCTAATGACCCACATAGAGATTCGTGCAAAGAAAAATCGGATGGTCCAAGTTTAAGACGTTTTATGACTGAGTGTCGTAATCAGGGAATAAGTCGAGAAATCATTATCACACATACTTTGATGAGTCAGAAAATTAAATAAAAATCATAGATGGACTTCAAATAATATGCTTTAATGACCAATCAAGAAATTTGGGTCAATAAAATTCATTTGGGGTATGTTTAAGAGTTATTGTGACTTATTGTCGTAATTAGGAAATAAGTTGGACAACCCATTATCAGGTGTATAAAATGAGATCATAAACTAAATGAGAAACTTATGGTGGACTCCAAACAATATGTGGGGATAGTCCCTAAAAGAAATCGGATCAATGGACAACGTAAGACCCATGAACAAATTCAAGTATGAAATTAGTAAATAAATAACTTCTTTATTATATAAATAATAGAACTTACGCACCACTATCGTATGTGAGAAAACATCAGAAATTCCGTAAAAATTATATAAACCAACCCTAAATATTATCCCTAAGTGTTCCACAAAGGAATTCATGCAACAAAAAATCTGATTGGTCGAGCATGGTCACATGTGACCAAGTTACCCAAATTAGAAACTAAGTCGGAAAATGTTAACACGGAAAAATAACCCAACCATAAATTAAATAAACATGTTGGAGATACTTACAACATTATGTATTAATAACCCATTAACAAGATTGGGCCAATGGAGCACATTTGGCCCAAGGATAAAATTTGGGACAAGAAAATACGAGAAATTTGTGTATGTAATTATGCAATAATTAGGGAGGGTAATTTAGGGTTAAAATAGGGTGATTAGTCATGTAAGGTAAGCCAAAACCGGACCCAACCCTAAGAGGAGGTTTCCTAAACCTTTGCTACCTCCTTTGGGTGAGAGAATCCCAGATTTTTGGAAAGTAGGAAGCAGAATTCGCAGCCCCCTTCCTAGTCCCATTGGGACATGAATTAGAACTCTAAAACTATAAGGTCTCCTCAAAACAAATTTAGGGAAGGGTTAGCAACAAGTTGGGGTCGTGAACAGCAAGGTTTGAGCGCTGGAGGAGTGGAGAACGGCTGGGGAAAACGTGGTCTTCCTCAACCTCGCTCTGCATCAACCCAGAAATCTGCAGAGAGTTATTAGCATTCAAAGGTAGGTGTTCTCGGGCCAAGATTAAAGAAAACCCACACCATCATGTAGTGCTTCGAGTCTAGGTTCATTTGCACTTGCTTTGACTAATTTTCATGGAGTATACATTGTGTATTCGTAGTTGTCCCTAAGTCTCGCACAGTTAGGGCTTTTCCTGTTCTTATTATTATGCACGCGATTTGATGCTCAATTAGACTAAACTTCCTTCATAAAAGGTCTTCCACTTGTAGTCCCGATCATCTTTTATGTTGGACGTTTTACTGAAAAGTCTTTCGTTAGAGAGTTATGGCGTGGTAAGAGAGTCACTGCATGATACTGTGATTTCGGGCTACACTTAGCTTTATGATCTTCATATATTTCTTGGGATTCAAGATCGAATTAGACAAACCCCCAACATCAAAGTTCTTCTACTAGTTGTCCTCGTCATATTTCATGTTGAATGTTTTGTCTAAATGTCATTCGTTAGAGAGTTATAAGAGGGGTAAGTAAATCACTGCATAAGACTTATTTTCGGGTTACACTTGACCTATATGTTTTCTGGGAAGGCCTCTAGTGTCGACACTACTTGATCTAATGTCGACACACTATCCCAAGTTAGCCCAAAAGGTGTTCGGGAAGGCCTCTAGTGTCGACACTACTTAATCTAGTGTCGACACACTGTCCCAGATTGGCACAAAGGTTTTCTGGGAAGGTCTCTAGTGTCGACACTACCAGATCTAGTGTCGACACTACTTTACCAGTTCTGCATTATTTTGCCATGTGTTTGAAGCATTGTGTCGACACCAGTAAGGGGTGTGTCGACACTACCCTTGCAAAAAAATTGCATATCTTAGGCCTGATCATTACATGATGTCTACTAGCATGTGCATGATGTTATATAGTATGCATGGACCTAAAAGAAATCACCCATTGAAAAATGGTAATGAAACGAATATGATTCTAATGTGTAATTGTGATTGTCCTTATTTCATTGGATTATCTTGTGATCTTTCCTATTGTCAATTGAAATGATAAGAATTTGTTGTGAATATGGGGATGAATATATATTAGTATGGAATTGTTAGTGAAGTTAATATCATGATTTGCATATGAGTTGCAATAGTTACATGCTTTCCGGTGTTCCATTAATTATTTGTCCATTAGCATACACGCTAGGAAAGATCCGTGACTCGTCACTTACACATTTGCACGAGTAGGCACACCCTTCTTGGGGAATTGGGAGCTCTCTGCCGTTATTCTGAATTGGTAGACTAGCGACCTTTTCCTTAAGACCTCCGTAAGTCTCCGCTCTCTATGGATTTCCACATAGATGCCGAGCTGGCTGTACCATGAAGTACCCTGGAGATAGAAAGCACATGTCCTGCATACGATCTGTCTTTAGAACATCCTCATGTCAAGACATTAATGGATTATGAAACATGATACGTCGTTATACTGCCTTTTGTTCTCTTGAGCTATTTGTCATACCTTGACTCTATGAATGATCATGTTCCTTTTACTATGAGCTTGTCATTGAAACTCTGTGGCCATAATATGAATATGTTTGTTCGGCACAACGTGGGACTTCGGTCCATTTGACCAATGCCTGTGCAATAGGGGCCCTGTCTAGTCCTGGGGAGGAGCGCCCCAACGTACTTATTAACCGTGAGAGTATGGACTCTTAGTGCTTGGCATAGCACAACGAACACGCAAGATTGTGAAAATGTGCCTTTGTTTGATATGATAAGTTTGATCTGATATGATATGATAAGATTTGATGTGATACGTCTGATCATGTGAACGCATGATATCTGTTTGAATATGGCCAATCTCTTTTGATACGATTCTACTCTTGAAATATTTGTCCATTGTATATGCAACTTGACATTTAACCTGAAATGATATCTGTTCTACTCTGCTATTCAATCTGTTAGTATTGCATGCATTGTCATCATATACATGTTCATATCTTGCCTAATTAAAATGTTAATCACGTATATTAGTGCCTGCACAATATTGAGATGTAAATCCTACTGAGCTAGTTCGCTCACCCTATCATCCTGCCCTTTTTAGGTAGTGATGAGGAACCAATGGAGTCTGATGGGGCCGGGCAAGAGTGATGAGCACCCGCTATATGAGGAGTTGACAGTTTAGAAATAGACATTTGAGTAGTCGATGTATTAGAGAAACATTGTTATTTGAATAATGAACCATTTTCAGTGAGTTCTTTTTATGTAAGGTTTTAACTAGTGGATTGAAATGGAATAAAGAGTACCTTTGATGACGTTATTATGATCTGAAATGTGTGGTTATATGTAATTGTTACTGTGCGTTACTCAACTGTGATACGTCTATTTGTATCGTTCACGCCTCCCAGTATTTATTCTGCTGTTAAATATCGGGGCGTGACAGTATCAAATTTCACACTTAAGTAATAGGACTGGCTACCACGATGACAATCCATTGCACACTAAACCTTATTCGGAACTTACCCCAGGGAAGGGTAAAACACAACAAGTGGAAGATCTCACTGCAAGACCTCCACTTCACCACCTAAAAAGGATATTACTCTGCATACCACGAGAAACTAGTACCCACAAAGGGTACAGGTACCTACCACCATGAGATACCACCATTGAAACACAAACACAACTGTGCCACTACCAGGCACACCACAACTAGTCGAACCACAACCTGATAGTCTCCGCTCACTAACCACAACTATAACCGTGCCAACACCATGGCACACCTCGACGGGTAAAACCACAACTAAAACACACAACAACCAATGGCAAAGCACGAGTCGGAAAGCACGATGACACCGCACGGGACAACCTACTGGTTCATGACGCCAGTATCCAACCCGGACAACACAGCACAAGAACTACCTCTCAGTCTCGCAGTCACGGACGTAAGGTCCAACTGCCGCTCCACAACACAAGTAAGGCCAAAGAACTATGGAGACCACCAAAGCACCACAACCTATAGGACACACACCCTATAGGCCTATGCCTGGCACCTTTAGAGATTCTGGCCCGAGGTCCCTAAAGTGAGGCACTGGTAACAGGACTAACCGGGCCCAGTACGTCTACTGGTGTCCGTAACCCCGCAGCTACGAGCATGCTACATGTGACCAAACAACAAACTCTCACAAGTCGTTGTCCGCTGCCGTCTTTCCCTCAGCCGGACGACAACTCTCCCCGAAAGTGAGGGTGTCCAGGAAGACGAAAAGACCTCGATGGTACCACTGTACAGGGAAAAGCCCTGAGCATACACAGGTGCCTGGCTCACACAAAACCTGGGGCACCCAACTAAAGAGGCATACCGGAATAGGCGCCAGACCACCACACTCGGCTAGCATATAACCACGTCAATCAGTTAGTACCTCGGTATAATGTATATCAAAATATACTAAATGCAACTGGCTTATCATCGATCACCCTGTGACCTCCAAACCATCCCACACTGATACATACTTGTATCACGACAGTGCAACACAACCTTGCTTGTCATCGGTCACTCCATGACCTCTATGGCAACACACACTATTTAGCACATATATCATTATAAAACTGTTTAAAAGACAACCATAGACTAGGGCTAGGTTCATATCCGACCTTCATTGCCCCGCCACCACATACTAACTATACAAGTTACATTACAATAATCATCACGTCAAACCACTAGCCATGCATACTCATGCACGACACTCAAACTGTGTGAACACCATGTAAAAATATGCTCACTTCGTGAGCACCACCCTTATAACATAAACCTCACACAAACGACATGCTAACCACGCTCACAGAGCGCTGCAAGTGCCAATGCATCATTAGCATTGCCATACACAATAATTAAACGACAATCGGATAATCATACCATTAAAACAAACACCACAAGCACACTTGGCTGTGGTCGCGACATGGGGTTTAGTCACAATCAGGTCGCGACACCCCGATGGACCGCGATCAGAAACACTAACGCGGCAGGGTCAAATAGTGCCATGAGATCGCGCCACCCCGACATGTCGTGATATGAAACCTTGTCACGACGGGTCGGCCTGTCGCGACTTGGTCGCGATAGCAGGGTCCGTCGCCTTCTCAGGCGAAAACCCTAATCTGGGAACCATCTCTGGATTTTCCATGCAAACCACCCTAAACATGATTTCAACCCAGTTTTCATGCTCATTTCACCTCCTAGACATGGTATCTACTGTTTTAAAATGATAAACGAGCTAACATGCAATCCACGCAATCAAATATGTTGGAATCTCCCTACCTCCACCAAGAACGCGCAAACTGGCTACGGCACGACGTCTCCCCCGCTCCATGCGATGTCCTCGCGTCGAAATCCATGCCAGAATGCCGAATCGCCTCGAAATCCACCACAGCACCTCCCCTGGGTCGAGCAGAGCTTGTGAAAGCTCTGTTCGGCCAACCTTCATAAAAACTGCATAGCGGTTGGGAACGCGACGTACCTCCCCAACACGACAAGATCATGACGGATTAGGGTGTCGCCTTCCCACTCCCGACGTCAATAGGCCACCCCAGTGTGCGACACGCGACGCACATGCAGACGTAGACCCAAAACAGCGGCAGCCAGAACGCAACCCCCACTGTCGTTGCGTTCAGAACGCGACCTAGACCCCCGCCGCGTACACATCCAATGAACCAACGGGCACTACGGGCTTAACTTGCCAGCCCACTAAGCCCCACATGACAGCGGAAATGAAATAACTAGAAAGTAACTCTTATTCCATCATCATCATTTATACACAGTGTATATAGAAAAGGAAATGTAAATACTTCATAACTGAGAAATTTCAATTTTTTTTTTACATTGTCCACATAAGCTACGTAGAGTCTTTTATTACATACTATGAAAGAAGAAAATACAATGTTGAATCCAAGACAAAAGTCTCCTACTCCCGCTCTGAGTCGCTCCTCACGATCTCCTTGGAAGTAGTAGAAATGTCTGCACCTGTATGCCGAAGCAAAAATGAGTCCAAAAGAACTCAACAAGTAATTCCAAACACACTAAACATACATACATCATATGACCTTACACATTCTCATGCTACACCATTATCATATAAGCATGGGTTTGATAATGTTTAAAAAAAAAACCTAAACATGATTTCTACACATGCAACACATGATAAGTGATTTATAACAATTTTACAATGACTTAAAACCTATCATATGCTTTCTACACACTTTACAATGTGCTAAACTAAATCTCATTTAACTACATTCACATGCTAAGATAACAACCATTTTAAACATGAACTTTCCACATATTACAAAAACATTCCTTGCATGGATTCTATGATCATTTTCACATGGTTAACACATCTACACACATGAATAGATTGCTGTTTTGACATGGATATATCACATTCATATAAGGAATTATCATTTTACATGTTCTACTATTGATTTATATTCTTACCTAATCATTTACACATTTCACTTATCAAGTTCACATGTTCACACTCTCACACACATGCTCACATATTCTTAATTATATGCCATGACACATAGTCCAGACCACCTCTAGAAGGACACACACTTGTCACATCACACACATATCTATCATCTAGGCAATACAATGATAGACCTTAGTTACTGCGTAGAACCGGGAGAAGCACTCTCCACCCTAACCAGCGGTACTTGTCTGCCTCCAGGATTTAATCCCAATGCCCATGGGATATCACACACTATCAACCTTCCCGTGGAGACTTTGCCACAGTATGGTTCCACAGCCCTCTAAGGTAGCAGTGTCACCCATTGGCACATTTACACATTAGGGTACATTGTTTAACACACCATTTACTTACTCACATGTAAGCACATATTTCATGTTTATCTACCATGGTACTGTTGTTTACAAGTTTAACGTTACTAATTAATACTAATCATGCTGAAAACAATGTAAATTATCATGCTTTAAAATGGCCAATACATGATGAATTAATGAATCACTATCTGTTGTTGTTCAATTCACTTGAAAATTTAACCACAAACCATTTTGCGGATTCCACAGTACACATGCAAATTTTCCTAATTTTTTGAAATATCAAATAATTAAGAAAATTCGAACAGTGACATTACATACGGTAAAAATAGTCTAATTCTCAAGGTTTTCATTATTCACACCCATAATTCACTCTATACATGTATTCTGATAGTCCTAATGTTATGAAAAATTCTAGGAATTCATCTACTTTTATATGATTAAATGGAAATTTCATACTGATAAAACATGTTTACTATTCTACAGTTAAGGAAAAATATCTATTTATGTAGGTATCAAAAAATTCCCAAATTTTCGTGACATGGATGACATTTATAATCATCTTACAGAAATTTTATGACATTCAAACTTCTCATAGATTTCACAAACATAATTTCACAAGATAATAACCTGCTTGACATGCATTTCAAAAAATTCATATAAATTAGGTATTCCATAGAAATTCAAAAATTTACACAGCATGATCTAATAGGGGTATTACCTAACATATCATTTTTACATTATATCCTCATATGCAGAAATCCGAAAAATAGGATATATGGGTCAGACATGTACACTGTTGTAGTCTAGTGAACTGGACGGTATGCAGGTGGCCGTTTATCAGGTTAATGACAACAAAGTCTGCCGCCAACTGAAGATCTTAACAACAAGGGATCCTGCCGTTAAGTTCATGTCTGTGCAAAACACAGACTGAATGTAAAATCTTGGTGAAATTGGGGATCCAGGACTCAAAATAAAATCCGGAAAATTTCTAAGACTTACTGGATGCATGTAGGAATGATGTGAAAGGGTTACTTGCCTTGGATAAAATCTCTAATCAACGGATTAAGTCGGAGAAGCCCTCCTCGACCTTAGCCAAAGAGTCCCTGAAATCCCTCCGATCCGAGTCTTGTGTCGATGCAGAGCGCAACCCGATGCTGGAGACATTTTCCCCAATGCTCAGACTTCCTCCTTGTCGATGATGAACGCCGGAAGAAGTCACCAGTCACCGGATCAAGGGGTTCCAAAATCAGTTTTCGCACATAAATTAGTTTTTTTTTTACCCAAAGAGTCAAAAGGATATAACTGAGCCCTAATCCATCTCCTATATAGAGTTGGGGGTTTAGGAACGCACTTGGGTAGGCTAGGTTACCGTTGGGGGATGGTTTCCTAAACCGAGGGCGACATTTTCGGAGGCGTTTCCGATTTGAAATTGCAACAGATCTGGGAGGTAAACGTCAACATCAATAGCCGCTAATTCTGAGTCGGCATCCATCGATGTGGCCACTTACTTGGGATTGGAGTCCACACATATTGACGTCTACTGGCCGCTAGAACTGAACTTAAAACTGCAGAAACTTTATGTACACCACACATGTATATATATATATATATATATATACAATGCACACATTAAAATAATACTTATTCATGCAATGTAAACAAGTAAGAACTATGCACAATAAAGTATATACATCGATGGCATACATTTATACATACATAATAAATCACCCAAAGATGAAAAATCAAGGGCCTTACACCCTCTCCACGTTAAGGAAACTTCGTCCTCGAAGTTAGACCGACGCTACTCAAACAATTGAGGATATTTCTTCTTCAATGCATCCTCAAGCTCCCAAGTAGCCTCCTCTCGTGAGAAATTACGTCATAAGACTTTCACCGACGCAATACTCTTGTTCCGGAGATGCTGAACCTTCCGGTCAGGAATAGCTACTGGTTGCTCCACATAAGAAAGATCTGGCTGGATCTCCACTGACTCGTGGCTAATAACATGAGAAGGATCTCTGACATGCCTCCTGAGCATAGATACGTGAAAAACACGATGAACACTAGCTAACGCTGGGGGTAGGGCTGCCAATGGATATCCGCTTTCTGACTTTCCGACCCGTTTTCGACCTTTCCGTATATGTTTTTTTGTTTCCGATTATTTTCCATTTTTCCGTTTTCGATTCTATATTATATAAATTTTATTTTATTTACAAAATATATACTTTTAAAATCTTATTTCTTAATATTAAAAAACTTTAGACTAAGTTTTTAACTTCTCCTTAATTTGTAAATAGAATCTAATTAAGTTGTTTCTCTTGTAGCATTTATTATGCCTATTATTATCAAAGATATCTTTTTTACCACTACTCCTAATGCTACATACATCTACCATTTGATCGTACTAGATGTTTCTGATTACTTTCCGTTTCCGACCCGTTTCCAATTTTCTTATAGGAAATGGATGCGGAAAGTGTCATTTCTGACTCCGACTCTGACCCGTTGGCAGCCCTAGCTAGGGGTAAAGCTAGCTCATAAGCCACGTTGCCCAATCGTCTAAGAATCTCATACGGACCAATGAATCTTGGACTTAGCTTCTATGTCTGCCAAATCTAACTACACCATGAGTAGGCAAAATCTTCAAAAAGACATGCTCACCTACCTCGAACTCCAAATCCTTCCTCCTGTTGTCGGCATAACTCTTCTGCCTATCATATGCCGCAACAAGCCTCTTCCTAATCAACTTGACCTTATCCGAAGTCTCCTAAACTAACTTCGGACTGATCAGCTACCTATCGCCTGTTTCCTCCCAACACAAAGGAGATCTATAGGGCCTACCATACAACGCCTCAAATGGAGCCATACCAATACTCGCATGAAAATGGTTGTTATATGCGAACTCCACAAGAGGTAAATGGCGCTCCCAATCATCCTTCCAATCTAGAACACACGCCCTCAACATATCCTCGAGCGTCTGGATAGTCCTCTCGGACTGTCCATCTGTCTGGGGATGAAAAGCCGAACTGAGCTTCATCTCTGAACCTAACGCATCCTGAAGACCCTTCCAAAGCCTCGAAGTAAATCTCGAATCTCGATCCGAAATGATCGACTTCAGGACACCATACAATCTAATAATGCTACTAATATACAATCTAGCTAAACTCTCTACTGACTACTTCTTCTTCATGGGCAAGAAATGCGCAGTCTTGGAGAATCTATCTACCACTACCTAAATCGAGTCATTACCCCATCTGGATCGAGGCAAACCCGTAACAAAATCCATAGTGACAGCTTCCCACTTCCATACTGGGATCTCCATCTTCTGCAAAAGCCCAGATGGTCGCTGCCACTCTGCCTTCACTTGCTGGCACACTAGACATCTAGGCACATACTCCGCTACATACTTCTTCATGCCAGACCACCAAAAAGATCTCTTCAAATCCTAGTACATCTTAGTGTTACCCGGATGAATAGAGAATCTAGACCTATGAGCCTCTGCTAATACATGCTCACGGACATCTAAAATGTCTAGAACACAAACACGGTGATGGAATCTAATCACACCATCCTCATCACGAGCAATGCTCGCCTTGCCCACTAACTCTTGAGTCTAGGGTCGGCTTTCTGTTTCTCGATCACCTCATCCCACCCGAAGACCTAATGGACAACTGAGCTACAAAAGCCTGGCACAATGACGGCTCTAACTCAATCATCGCACACGCTGCATCCTCCAACATCTTCCAATCCTGCTGGAGAGACGACCTCTTCCTACTAAGGGCATCTGCTACGACATTTGCCTTTCCAGGATGATATTGGAGGTCGAAGTCATAGTCCTTCAGAATTCAATCCATCTTCTCTGCCTAAGGTTTAATTCCTTTTGGGAGAAAAAGATACTTTAGACTCTTGTGGTCAGTGAACACCTCAAATCTGACACCATAAAGATAGTGCCTCCAGATCTTCAGTGCATGCACCACTGCCGCAAGCTCCAAATCATGAGTCGGATAGTTTCGCTCATGCTCCATCAATTGACGAGAAGCATACGCTACTACCCTTCCTTGCTGCATCAATACACAGCCAAGGCCAATCCGAGATGCATCCATGTAGATAGCAAAACCCTCTACACTGCTCGCAAAACAACACAGGAGCCTATGTGAGCCTAGTCATAAATAATTGAATACTACTCTCACACTCCTCAGAACAGACAAACTTTACTCCCTTTCTGGTTAGCTGGTCAATGGTGCGGCGATGGATGAAAATCCCTCAATGAATCGCTGATAATAACCCGCCAGACCAAGAAAATCCTAATCTCCGAAGGAGTCTTGGGAATCTCCAATCCATAACAGCCTGGACCTTGGCTAGATCACTGCTACACCAGCACCGGAGATTACATGCCCAAGGAATGAACTTCACGCGACCAAAATCACACTTGCTGATTTTGCATATAGCTTGTGCTCACGGAGAACCTCTAATACTACCCTCAAATGCTGACGATGTGTGGCCTCATCCGGAGAGTAGACCAACACGTCATCAATAAAACTATGACGAAACTATCTAGGTATGGTCTAAACCCCTGTTCATGAGATCTATGAACGCTGCCGGGGCATTGGTCAAACCAAAAGAAGGACCAAAAACTCATAATGTCCATAACGGGTTCTAAAAGCCGTCTTGGACACATCCTCACTCCTAATCCTCAACTGATGATAATCAGACCGCAATCAAATCTTAGAAAAGATTGATGCATTTTGCAGCTGATCAAACAGATCACCAATCCGAGGTAAGGGATACATGTACTTCACCGTCACTTGGTTTAGCTTTCTATATCGATGCATAACCTAAGTGACCCATCCTTCTTCTTCACGAATAGACAGGTGCGCCCCAAGGGGAAACGCTAGGGTGAATGAATCCCTTATCTAACCAATCCTGCAACTGCTTCCTTAGCTCAGCTAATTCCGTAGATGCCATTCGTAAGGTGCCTTCAAGATAGAAGAGGTGCCTGGAAGCAACTCTAGAGTGAACTCTATCTCTCTACCAGTGGCAAACCAGATAGGTCAGGAAAGACATCTGGAAACTCTCGCACTACATCTATCTCCGCAAGAGTAGGTGACTCATCAGCCTTGGGTACTAATACCACGTTGGCAAGAAAAGCGTCACAACCCTTGTTTACCACTCTCATTGCCCTCATGGCAGAGACAAACTTCCCTGCCAAGTTCCTTGGCAAAGGATGAGAAAATTCATCTTCACCAGACCACGACAATCTTCTTCCCTCGACAATCTACTAACCATAGTGCTCCTCTAGCTAATCCAGACCAAAAATAGCATCGTAGTCCTGTTGGGTTGAGTGTGAAGACAATTCTTTTCCCCTCATATTTTGATGATGACAAGATGTGATTTAATGCACAATAATTAGAACATGTTAGATGCACCACACATGTTATGACCACATTTAAAAAGCATGTTTCCAAACACACTTATTACTTATATTCATGATAAATCAATGGACTAGTGATTTACATGTTTATTTCTCAGGGACATACAATTCTTTCAAGGGTAGTGTCGACACACCCCATACTGGTGTCGACACAATGCTCCAAGCCCTAAGCCAAAAGATGAAGAAATGGTCAAGTAGTGTCGACACAAGATCAAGTCAGGTCGACACTAGACCCAGTTCCCAGTGAGCCCTGTCAATAGCCTAGATAGTGTGTCGACACTAAGCCAGATGGTGTCGACACTAGAGACCTCTCTCCGAAGGCCTGTTTTGCAGCACTCTCCATGTGTGTCGACTACTGAGATGAAGTGGTCGACACTAGAGACTCTCCAGGGAAGTCAGTCTGCCAGTGTGCTGATAGATGTGTCGACACTAGATCAGTCAGGTCGACACACTCTGAAACTATGTGACTTAAAGTCTCTCCTGGACACGTGGCCCCCTAGGGAATGGGTGGATCGGCCTTGGATCATGTGCCCACGACCCCCAAGGGTACGTTTGGACATTTTAGGTGTAAATACTCTCCTAATTGGCCATCCAACCAAGAGAGCCTCCAAGAGCCTTCCAAAAATCATTTAGGCGGCAGTGAGCGTTCTCCTCCCTATTCTTGCTCCTCTTGTGCTTCTTCAACCCTTTCCACATCTCCAAGCACAAGAAGTGAAGATTGATCTGAGATGAAGCCATGTGATCAACTTCCAAGGATGCAGATCGAGTAGAAGCAGACCATTGTGAAGAATTCAAGGAAGATCCCAAAGACCAAGTTGCAGAGCATCGGCCTTGGACTTCAAGTGATCGAGCCTCTTCTCAATTTAGCCTCTACAAGGTAGTTTTTGTGAAGAACAAGGACTTTTCACCCCATTCCTCATTTCCCCTTGTTTCTTCTTGGTCATTCTAGAGATTGTGCATGAGCTGTTGCATCAATCCTCTTGAATGAACCACCTTAGATCAGATCATTGCTAGAAGATCTGAATCATTGTGTTTATGATCTAGCAAGTGGTTGTGAGCCTGTGTGCTCAGTGTTGAGTCGTCGTACTCGGTTGTGGTTGAGCAATTGTGCTCAGGTTCTAGAGTAGTGTTGCTCTAGAGTTTGTGTGAGTTGTAAAACTCTGTGTTGGAGTTGTCAGGCTCCTGTGTGTGTTGTGTATCCAGGTTGATAGTGGATCCTCACTGTGTGAGGGGTGGATGTAGGAATCACATGGTGTGATTTCCGAACCACCTAAAAATCTCGGTGCAGTGGTCTGACTGTGGTTTGAATTTACCTTGCGTTAGATGCATGCATAGGATCTTTCGAATTCACATCTAATTAACTTGTTCACACACTCCTTTTGCACAACTCACTTAATTTCTCTTCAGATCTGTGAAATTCGTTTTCAAATTGCCTCTGATTCAAAGAGTTTTTCAAAATTGGCTAAGCTTCCGCAATAGTTGGCCCAGATCTATTCAACCCCCCCTTCTAGATCTTGTCCACATCATTTCTCGATCCTACAATTGGTATCAGAGCAGGTTTACACTTGATCTGATCTGATCTGAGTGCTTTCTGATTGTTCTGTGTGTCTTGATTGTTTGCTTATTTGTTTGTTGAGTATCTCTTCTTTGCACCATTTAAATTGCTTCAATGGATTCAAGAGGGTTCATGGCTGAGGGTCACTCTATTAATAGGCCACCCTTTTTCAATGGGACTGACTACACTTATTGGAAGAATAGAATGCATGTCTTCCTAAGAGCCCAAAACTATGAGATATGGAAGGTAGTCGAAGTAGGTCCCTATGAGAATCAGGGGGAGGAAGAGACCTAGACTAGGGAACATATTAGGAGGGCCACTTTGATTATAGTGCCATGAACATGATCCAATGTGCAGTCCACCCCTAAGGAGTACTCAAGAATCTCAATGTGCAAATCTGCCAAAGAGATGTGGGATAAACTTGAGTTACTCTATGAGGGAACATCCCAAGTGAAAGAAACCAAAGCTAACATTCTTGTCTCTGAGTATGAATTGTTTATGATGAACCTAATGAGACAATTTCTAAAATGTTTGCTAGGTTTATGATCATGTCAATGGACTGAAGGCCTTAGCTAAGGATTATACAAATGCTGACTTGGTAAGGAAAATTCTACGCTCTCTCTCTTCAATTTGGCACAAAAGGCCACAGTCATTGAAGGTTCTAAAGATTTGTCCAAAATCTCTTTGGATGAATTGATAGGATTCTTGATGACTTATGAAATTAATCTAAAAAGAAATGAAGATCACATAATTAAGACCAAGCCAGTAGCATTAAAGGCCTCTTCTAGTAATAAAGACAAAAAATAGAGGAAAACAAGTTCTGATGAGTCTGAGTCCAATGAGGATGAGCTTGCCCTCATGACCAGGCAATTCAGAAAATTTTTAAAATACAGGAAAGAAATTTTCTGGGAAAAAGAAATTCCCATCAGGAAAAGAAACACTTCCTTTTCTAATGCCAATTCTAATAGGAATCAGAAATCTGATGAAACTATCATTTGTTATAGGTGCAACAAGTCAGGACATATGAAGTGAGAATGTCCTGAAAATAAGAAGGAAAAACTCAAAAATTCACAAGTTCAAGAAGCCAAAGGCCATGGTAGCCACTTGGTCTGATGAAGACTCATGTGAAAAGGAAGAAGAAGAAAAATCCTCACGCTCTGAAAGTGAGGAAATTTGCTTCATGGCAAATAGCTCAGATCGAAAGGTAAGTACATCCTTCGAAGACTATTCAATTGAGGACTGGAAAGATGCATATGCTGAGCTTGTTAAAAATACTTTGTATTAAGGAAAGAAACAAGCATCTCAAAAGAAAATGGAAAACATCATGAATAACTATTCCTCAAACAAAAAATTTGTGAATTAGAAATAAGGTAGCTGAACTTAATGAAGAAATGGAAAATTTTCTGAACTTAATTGATGAGCTTAAGCTTGCCTCTTAAAAGGCCACCCATGAATTTAAAGAACTGTCTAAAAAGCTGGAAATGGAAAACAAAGATAAACAACAAAAGATTGAAGAAATCAAAACCTTAGAAAACCAGCTAAAAGGAAAGGATGAAGTCATTGAAACCTTCACAAAAGGTAAAGACAATTTGGAGGCCTTGCTGGGAGCTAAAATGAAATCAATTTCTCATGGACTACGATTCAATAAACAAAAGCCAAAGAAAGACAAATCTGGTGAGAGAAGGGATAAAGCACCATTGATTAAATTTGTCTAAGGCCCTAGTCTTGAGAACACTGAAATCAAGCAAAACAACAAAAATTTCAAAAAACTCAGAACCAAAAGAAGTCAACCAGGTCGACACAATTACCTAACAGGTCGACACTAGTCCACAAGAAGAAGGATTCTGTGACTGCTGTGTCGACACCAGTCAAGGAAAGGTCGACCTGCTCAACATCAACAATACAAACCACAGAAAAAAAAATCAAATCAAATTTGAAAAATAAGAAAATTCAAAGGAAGTCATTCATAAAAAACCTTGGACCTCCAAGACAACATATCAAGCTGAATGGACCAATTCTTGGAACCAATGGTATCACAACCCATGTTGGTATCATCCCAATTCTTCTATCCAATTTTTTTGATGTACCAACAAAACCCTTGGATTCCACCTCCTCATCTAAACTTTCATGTTCAAATGAAAACTCCCCTCCTATTGAAAACAAGAACACTGGTGTTTTCATTCCTAAGGAAAGAATAAATTGAAAAAGACAAAGAACACCACTGAAACAACTCAAAAATAAAAAACAAATCAGATTTGGTGAGAAAAGATTTGATGACTATGTTCAAACATTCTGATGGTCCCAACACCGTTTGGGTACCAAAATCTTCTCTCCACTGATTGATTTTGCAGGAAGGTCGTCCACCCATTCAAATGTATGGTTTCTTGATATGGGTGTTCGCGACACATGACTGGAGACAAAGCCAAATTTTCATTCTTGATTGAGAAGGAAGGGTTTAGTAACTTTTGGAGGTAAAATAAAGGAAAGATCAGTGGATCTGGAAAGGTTGGTCAATCTTCCTCAAACTCTGTTGATAATGTTTTGTTAGTTGATGGTCTAGATTACATTTGCTGAGCATTAGCCAACTATGTGACAAAGTTCACAAAGTTGTGTTTGAATCTGATTTCTGCAAGATAATTGACTAATCAACTGATAAAATAAAATTCTTTGGAAAAAGGGAAAACAATGTTTACATTATCAACCTCAATAAAAACTTTTCTGAAAATCTTTGCTTTGTTGCCAATAAAGATGAAATTGCATGGACTTGGCACAAAAGACTTGGCCATGCAAGTTTCAGATCAATGAATAAATTGTTAAGGTTGAATTTGGTTAAGGGTCTTCCTGAATCATTTTCTAATATTGAAAATCAAGTTTGTGGGATTTGTGCCCAAGGAAAATAAACCAGAAATCTTTTAAAACCTTCAATGAGGTACTCACATCTAGGCCACTAGAATTACTTCACATGGACCTCTTTGGCCCAACAAGAATTCTATGTCTAAGTGGCAAGAGATATGGGTTTGTCATCATTGATGATTTTACCAGATTTACATGGGTTATCTTCTTGTCCCACTAATGTGATACTTGCCTTGAGTTTAGGAATTTTTGTACCACTGCCTTAACATTTTTCATATAAAATCAAAAACATTTTGACTGATAGTGGGGGTGAGTTTGAAAACAAATCCTTCTCTGATTTATGTGCTGAACTTCACATATTTCACAAGTTTTCTTCACCAAGAACTCCAGAACAAAATGGAGTTGTGGAAAGAAAGAATAGAACTGTTGTGGAAATGGCTAGATCCATGCTCCTTGAAAGCGATTTGCCCAAATCCTTATGGGCTGAAGCTGTAAATACAACAAACTACATTCTCAATAGAGCATTAGTCAGACCAAAAATCAGGAAAACCCCTTATGAATTGCTGAAAGATAAAAACCAATTGTGTCTTACTTCAAAATCTTTGGATGTAAATGTTTTGTACACAACAATAATAAAGAAAATCTTGACAAGTTTGATGCTAAAAGTCAGGAAGCCATCTTTCTTGGCTATTCAGAAGTGTCAAGAGCTTTCAGAGTGTACATTCTCAAAAACAAAACTGTTAAAGAATCTCCACATGTCATCTTTGATGAAAATTCATTTTCAACTAATAGTTCTAATGTCATGCCCCAACGCGGAATATCGGAGCGCGAAGGCAGTTGCAAGAAAATGGTATAGAGCAAACACTAGACATCAAACCATTGCACATTGAATAATACTAAAGCAAATCTTTGTCATTAATATCTTCTCAAACGTCTAGTTACAACCACTACTATCAGAGCCATTCTATAAGGTCCAATTACATTGCAATAAAAGGAAATAACTAACTACAACTCTAACATAACGACTCGAGGGCACTACTGGCTTCACTCTTGGTCATTCCCTTCCTCGTGAGTGTATGTATCATCCTCGTCTCACCTGAGAACACAACATCAAATAACGTAGGGTGAGCGATAACGCCGGGTGGACTTAAATCTCAGGCTCAAGCAGGCTTAAAATAATTAACGCATTTAATGGCAGAGTATCTAAAGATAGCAGGTACAAGAGAGTCAAAATATAGCAAGGGATAGCACAACAGGTAACCGGATAGCACAATAGCATGAGATCGAGTATAGTTTCCAAAAATAGCACAAGTATCGAGTATAGCACAAATAGCAGGATGGCCATAACACAACTAGCACAAGTATAATAATAGCACGATGAGTATAGCACTTGTTTGTCATTCTAGACATTGAGAGAGTATAGCACGTTTTGTGTTTTGATTGTCATATAGATAGTCAAGATAGATAGCACTCGAGTGTAATGCCAAAACACTCTGATCATTTAACTCCCATGGGCACTAGCACTTTCGGGCACACATCCCAGGACCAGATCGGGCCCTTTATATATTGCAGGCATTGGTTATATTGTTATCTTTAGACAATCAGTCAATGGCCAATATAGAGTACCAAGAAGTAGAAGAGAGCACTAGATGAATAGACGAGATAGTAGAGTGAACGTGAATAGACAGGCGAGTAGAGTACAGATGAGAGCTAGTGGACATTGCACGTAATGCGACGAGTAAACAGGTGATAGTAACAGTTGCACAACACGTTGGCAGTCAGATGGAACTCACGATCTTCCCGCTGGCCATGTTATGCACAAGTCTAGATGTCCGACATGATTGAGGGTAAGAGCTAATCTTCTAATAGCCGTTTGGATCATATCGATCCCTAAAGGTGTAATGGGGGTTAGGGTACAACCGGCTCGTCGACTATGGGGAATCCATGATCAGAGGAGACTTACGGAGGCTTGTGCAAGGGTTCACTAGTCCGGCGAAAGGAATATCCGACGGAGAGTTCACCACACGCCAAGTAAAGTGTGTATATATAAAGTAGGTACTCGACGTTCTAGAGGAATTCTAGAACAGTGGAGCGTCGATATCGGTATATAAACAACGCAAGAAACGAATACAAGTCCGTTAAAATAGGGCAATTAATATACTTTATTGCAATAAATTCCAAGATACATTATGAGATATTTTATGCCAGATTTCAGTCATATATGGGTGGTTCATGTGTGTGCATGTGTAAGAGAAATCGTAGATAGAAAAGAAGTCGTGAATATTATTTTAAAACATTCAATATAGCTCCATTTTAAAGCAGGGTTTTTACTGGGGGTATAATTGTAAAAAGGCGTAAGAATTATTTAGAAAGCGACAGAAATAAATTTTATGGGTTTTCATGCAAAACCCTGAGAAGGCGACATAGGCCTGTAAGGAATGCGACAGGGCAGACAGATCGCGACAGGGCATGAAAAGGGTCGCGACATGGCTTGCAGACCAGGTACTGGGAACGCAACAGCTTACCTGTCGCCTTCTTGGTCGCGACGGGTAGGCTGTCACAATCAGACCCCAGAAGGCGACATATCGGGCAGTCGCGATCTGGTGGTCTGCGCCTGACTCTGACAGGAGTCAGACTAGACATTGGATTGCGGACCAGAATATTTAATTTGATACAGGGTCGTTTAGAAAATCATAACTAATTATATACATGATGAAAATCACGAAATCAGTGGCAAATGAAACTATACATGTGAAAGTACTTCCAGTAAATAGGAATTCGAGAGAAAGCATGGTTTGAATATGGTTTGAGAACGAACAAGAACGAGTAACACAGAACATGATATAGAGAGTAAGATTGATTTAATTCAAGCAACATGCTTGATAAAAATTAGGGCTTTTAGGAGCGAAAGTTTCCTAATGATCATCAGTATCTCCCATAAAAATTTCAAGGCATGGGATTTAGTAATCATGGAGAACAAGATTATGAAGAGGGTTCGGGGTCAAGAGAGTTGCAGAACATGAAAATCAAGAACTAAAGATATGCTCGATGGGAAATATGAGACTTGAGGGTTTTGTTCCTGATAGACGAGACATCCTACAGAAAAAGTATCATGGTTTATGCTTGTGAGAATGCCTATCTTGACTCGATTTCCTCTTGTAGGGCTAGAACTTGAAGAACGATGAAGAAGCTCCAAGAACTCCTTCTTCCCACGAGTTCCTCTCCTCCTTGGCCTCTTCTCCACATCCAACAACCTTTGGCAACGAGCGAGGGTCGGCCAAGAGGGTTTAGGAGGTGTATTTGAAACACAAGTTCCTATTCCTACTACTACTCAAATTCCTCTAAATTCCGAGATTTCCTAACTCTACCTTTCATCTCTTGCTTTCCAATCTCTAATTGGGTGAGGATAGTATCTAAATTCGTGCTAGACTATGGGGTAGGTTTAGGAATCCAATTCCAACTCTAATTGCTACTTTTATTTCTTTAATAACCCCTTTCCAATTATGATATAATTAAACTCTGAATTTAGGGTATTTTCTTATTATTCTCCCTTTGTAAATTCATATTTTGACCCAATAAATTCTAGAGGGTCCATTAAGCAAAGCCCATTACTCTTTTCCATTTAATGGGTTTCATTTAATGCTCTTTTCATTTAAATATTCATTTAACTGAGTTTTAATTCTTTATTAATTTTTTTTTTTTTCTTGAAAATCCAGGTTGCTACATCTAAATCTTGCAGGGAAAGTCAAGACAGTGAAGAGGATGATTTCATTGTGGACTCTTCACCAACTGTTGAGGAACTTGAAGACATTGGTGAGAACTTGAACATCCAGTCACCATCTTCAAGTGGATCAGGTAATGTCGTTCCAGATTAAATACCCCTCAACAGGTAATTTCTGAAAATGGATTTCTGAGAGATCACCCATTGGAAAATGTGGTTGGCAATTTGCATGATAGAGTTGGGACTAGATCATCATTCCTGCATGCTATTGATGAAGACCCACTAGCTCTAATTTCCCAAATTGAACCAAAGTCAATTGATGAAGCTTTATTAGTTCTGATTGGATCAATGCAATGCATGATGAACTTCATCAATTTGAAAGAAATCAAGTATGGAATTAGTACCTAGACCTAGTGACCAACAATCATTGGCACTAGATGGGTTTTAAGAAATAAATTGAATGAAAATGGTCAAGTCATTAGAAATAAAGCTAGACTAGTTGCAAAGGGGTACAATCAAGAATTTGCAATTGACTTTGAAGAATCATATGCCCCTGTAGCTAGACTAGAAGCTGTTAGAATTTTCCTTGCTTTTGCATCCTCCATGAAATTTAAAGTTTATCAAATGGATGTCAAAAGTGCTTTTCTAAATGGATACATAAAGAAAAAGTTTTTGTTGAACAACCTCCAAGATTTGAAAATGAAAAACATCATAATCATGTTTTAACTTCATAAGGCTCTCTATGGTCTTAAACAAGCTCCAAGAGCTGGTATGACCGTTTGAGTTCCTTTTTGCTTGAAAAAGAATTTCTAGAGGAAATGTTGATCAAACATTGTTCACAAAATAGTTAATAACACATAATTGCAGTCCAAATTTATGTTGATGACATAATATTTGGATCAACCAAAAAAGTCTGTGTACTGAATTTTCAAATCAAATGAAAACTGAATTTGAAATGAGCTTAATGGGAGACTTACAGTTTTTCTTGGGATTGCAGGTTAACCAAACAAATGAGTGGATCTTCATAAGTCAAACCAAGTATGTCAAAGAACTTCTGAAAAGGTTTGACTTCCAGAACCTCAAGTATTCAAGCACACCCATTGCAATTAATGCTAAACTAGAAGAAGACTCACTTGGTTAGTCAGTAGACCCAAAGATATACAGAGGTATGATTGGCTCTCTACTCTATCTTACAACTTCTAGACCTGATATTCAGTTTAGTGTGTGTTTGTGTGCTAGATTTCAATCAAACCCTAAGGAAAGTCACATGTTAGCTGTTAAAAGAATTTTCAAGTATCTTGTTGGAACATGTGATATTGGAATTTGGTATCCTGCTGGTTGCAAGTTAGATTTGATTGCCTATTGTGATGCTGATTATGCTGGATGTAAATTAGATAGAAAAAGCACAAGTGGCTTGTGTTTATACTTAGGTGGGTGCTTAATCTCTTGGGCTTCTAAGAAGCAACACTCAGTTCCTCTATCAACTGCAGAGGCTGAGTATGTTACAGCAGGTAGATGTGGAACTCAAATTCTTTGGGTGAAACATCAACTTCTTGATTATAACCAAGAGTTAGGTTGTGTTCCCATTCTATGTGATAACACAAGTGCCATAAATTTGTCTAAAAACCCAATTCAGCACTCAAGAACAAAACATATTGAAATTAGGCATCATTTCTTAAGGGATGAAGTAGCAAAGAAATCCTTTGAACTCCACTTCATAGAAACTGAAAAACAAATTGCTGACATCTTCACCAACCTCTTCCTGACAGTAGATTCTCATCTTTGAGGAGAGAGCTTGGTCCTTTGTAAATGTCCATTTTCTTGATCTCTCTCATTGGGTTTGGGTTGAGTGTTAGGCATTTTCTAAGGGGGAGTTCTTTGCATCATCATTATCCTTTGCTCTCTTGATTCATATTGTTCATATCTCTCTCATTTCACTTCCATTTCTTTTTGACAATGGATTCTTCAACTCACATTGTGTTAAATTTCTTGGTATATCAAATGGTGACTTGGAGAAGGACAAGTTATATGTCGTTGACACTTTCACTATGCGAGAGTATATCTCCACCAAGTACCAAGAAATGAAAATGCAATTGTTGAGGGGGAGCTTTTGTTGTTCAAAGAGAATCATTCTGATATCAAAATACCTGCATATCTTTAGTTTGATGAAAAGTGGTTGGAATCATCATCTCAGGGGGAGCTAGAAAATTCATAAGTCATTCTTTTGAAAAATTTAACAAACTTCTTGAATTACATCAATTTCCTTGCATGATGTCCTCATTTAGGTGTCTAGAGTCTCAAAATGATTCTTTGAGTGATCTACTATATTTTTTTGTCAACTCTCATCTATATTCTTCAAAACTACATAAATTCAAATCACTTTCAAAGACTTAAAGATAATGTGTATCTTGAATTTAAACATTTCTTTGTTTGCAATTGATGTTGGATATAAATGATTTCAATCTTGCAAAACTCTCCAAAAAATGATAATTCAACAGAGCAATGGCACATATGCTGAGAAACTACACACTTTCACAATGAATGAAGTGTCATATATGTCATGAGGCATTACTGCTATCTCTGTTCAAAGGGTTCGAAATGAAAATACTTAAAAAAAAATTGCTTTTTGATGATGACTGAGTAACTGGAATATTGACGTTTGATAAACGTATATTTTCATGTCAAAAGGTCATCATTTACCCCTTGAGACTTGATAATAGGTAAATCTTTAGTATCGAGGGACTATAGTATGTAAAAAGCATTAGTTCTTGAGTGAACAAGATTTATCACATTTGATAGTCTGATTCAAAAACAAAAATGTCTATCAAAGAAGAATTGTTTAAAAGAATCATCCCTATCCATCATCAAGTTATTTTTACAAAAACTTGTTTACTTTCAACACACTTGATTTCACTCTAAAAGATTTTTTTTTTATTTCTTTGGATTTGAAGAATATGGTAGTTTGTAGTTGATTGTTGAATGTATTATATCCCTCAAATTATCATTTTAATGGCTCAAGTCTCTGAATGATCATATCCTGTTGGATGTTGTGTAAAGTTTGAATTGTGTTGAATTTCTGCAAAATATGACAACAGAATTTTTAAGCCTCTTAAAAATCCTTGAACTATTAATTCCACCCATTGTTTATCATTTTAAAGGTGTTCCCAAGCTCACCAATTTTCCCATTCTCACATCTCAATTTTTCATCAGGCCAAGTCGACACTACCCCCATCTAGTGTCGACACTCTTCAGCCGAGGTCGACACTACCTCTTCTAGTGTCGACACATACCCCTGCCAGGGTGATTCAAGTCGTGGGCGCCGTTAAGGGTATTCTTGTTCCTGCGGGACATTGCACCTTCGAACCCTTTTTCTATGCAAGGTCGACCCCATGGCCGCCTTCCACCTTTGAATACGGCAACCATTCCACCTTCTTCCCTCCTCCAACCCATCCTTGTCCTTCTTCCTTTCATTCCTTCCTCTCCATCCTCTGCTCTTCCACTCCCTCTTGCTTCCATGGCACCCAAGCAAGCCCCTCGATGTGGAGCAAGGTCCAGGGCTATAGCTAGGCCCATTCCGGTGGAAGAAGCACCTCCTACTGAGAGGAGAAGCAAGAGACGCCATGACCCTGCGGAGCAGCCAGGGCCTCCTCTGCATCTCCTTCTTCTGCCAAGAGAGTAGGACATCCTCTGTTCGAGGTAGGGGGTCCGCAAACCCTAGACGAAGGATTTTGTTTCTTCTCCTGACGCTTCTGAGGATCGTCCTCTTCATCTTCTGCAGCCACCCCTTCCAAGTCGGTTAGTGAAGGGAAGATGATTTTGAAACCTAGGACAGTTGATTTGGCGGATACTCAATTAGCAGTTGCATTTCCAAAATTCACAGTTTCTTCTCATTCCAGACTTGGTTACCTTTTATCTCTGAATTTCGGATCATTTATCCTCGTCTTGTACAAGAATTCTGCATGAATTTGGAATGCACTGATGACGGTTATAAGTCTGAGGTCAAAGGTGTTGTGATTGATATGCCCACAGCATTAGCAGCCACCCTATTTAATTCAGATGAAGGAGCCGATTACCACAATTTTGAGTTTGATCTTCATGAAGCTTACACTATCTTGACTGGATTGCAAGCTGATGAGTCTGATCCCAGGCAGACACATGTCACCAAGTTCAACACAAACACCTTTCCACCTGTGTTGAGACTTATCCATCACATTCTCACCACTATCATCACACCTCAAGGTGTGGCAGGGATAGACTCACGGATATTCAGCGGTTTGTGATTTATTGCATGAAAAACATCAAGGTCAATCTCCATGTCATAATGTACCAATCATTTTTGAGACAACCAGGAAAGATCTCCATAGATCTCTTCCTTATGCAGCTCACTTGACTCCAGTCTTTAAGCATTTCGGTGTGTCTCTAGATATGAGAAATCTCAGTCAATTCCTAAATCAAACATCTACTGCTTCAAGCATGTTCAAAAGTTTATGGATTCAGGCTTGAGGGTGACCAAGTGAGGAGAGGGCCAGTAGTTGTTGAGGCCCAAGTTCCTGAGGCTCCAGAGGCAGTGATACCACCTCCTGAGGACCAGCCTCCAGCTAATGAGGACCAGCCTCAAGCTAATGAGGACCAGCCTCAAATTCCAGAGGAACAGCCTCTAGCTCCTAAGGATCAGCCTCACATTGAACCTGAACTTCAACTACCCCAGGATGCACCTCTCACTCCTCCATTTCACAACTCTTCACCACTCATCTTGCCAAGGATATCATACCTTCACTCCCCAACCTCAAACTCAACCTCCTATGCTTTTGGTGGACCTTCTGTACCACCAGAATTATACTCCTTTCTGAATGAAAAATTTGATGCCTTCAACACTTCCATTCAGCACATGACAGAGAATTTTGAATTGAAGGTCCAGAGGTTGGAGAATACAATGTCTGCAAAATTCATTGAGCAAAAGCAGCTTCAGACCATGCAGTACAAAGGTTTAATAGGTTGATTGGAACCTTAGCAGATGCTTCTGTTGATCTGAAGGAGCATCAAGATAAATTGGAAATGGTTCTTCAGGGAATTTTGGCAAATTCCCAAGCTGATGTTCAACACCAAGGAAACACTGACCCAGATTTCCAAGACAAGATTATCCTTTGCTCATCTGGTTGATGATCTGGAAAGCATGAAAAATCTGTCAGCTCACATTGACAGTGAAATGACTGACCTCAAGAAGGAGCTGAAGAACATCAACAAATATGGTCTTGGTAGTTCATCTTCTAGTGCACAACCTTCTTCAGTTGACTTGTCCTCACTTCAGTACACAATGTCTGATAATAGTCAACGGCTAGAAGAAATTGTTCACACTAGATTTTCGACCATGCAGAAGCAACTTCATACAAACCTTCATACTATGGACTCCAGACTTAAGTCCATTGAAGCCATTCTCCTTCCCATTCCTCCTCCTCCTCCTGCTTAATGTATCTTATTTTGATGATGTCAAAGGGAGAAAGATAGAAAGTTTCTTTTGGAATGATGTTTTTCTATTTGGTGGATTGTAAAAATTTCTGAAATGTTTCCTTCTTTGTGAATGAAATGACATTTGCTGGTTGAAATGAAAAGAACATCTCTTTTATTGAATGTGATTGAATTTTGAATGAATGTCATGAATGTGAATGTGAATGAGTGGATGCTTGTCAAGCTGCTTGGCCTTTTGTGAAATAGTTCATCATTAGTAACATTGTGTCTCTAATGTGTGCAAATTTAAATGTTACTAAAATATTTTCAAACGTCTTTGACAAGTGTGAATAAAAAGTAATGAAACATAGCTCAATGTCTATCAATGTTTTTCAATTGAATGATTGAGTAACTAAAAAGCTTAAAATCACATTTCATTGAAACTTCGAATTTTCATATGAACTTAATGTTGCCATCATCAAAAAGGGGGGATTGTTGGTTTGAGTGTGAAGACAATTTTTCCCCTCATATTTTGATGATGACAAGATGTGATTTTCATGCACAATAATTGGAACATGTTAGATGCACCACACATGTTATGACCACATTTAAAAAGCATGTTTCGAAACACATTATTCTTATATTCATGATAAATCAATGGACTAATGATTCACATGTTTATTTCTCAGGGACATAATATTCTTTCAAGGGTAGTGTCGACACACCCCATACTGCTGTCGACACAATGCTCCAAGCCCTAAGCCAAAAGATGAAGAAATGGTCAAGTAGTGTCGACACAAGATCAAGTCAGGTTGACACTAGACCCAGTTCCCAGTGAGCCCTGTCAACAGGCCTGGATAGTGTGTCGACACTAAGCCAGATGGTGTCGACACTAGAGACCTCTCCTAGAAGGCCTGTTTTGCAGTACTCTCCAGTGTGTCGACACGAGATGAAGTGGTGTCGACACTAGAGACCTCTCCCAGGGAAGTCAGTCTGCCAGTCTGTGATAGTGTGTCGACACTAGATCAAGTCAGGTCAACACACTCCGGAAACTATGTGACTTAAAGTCTCTCCTGGACACGTGGCACCCTAGGGAATGGGTGGATCGGCCTTGGATCATGTGCCCACGACCCCCAAGGGTACATTTGGACATTTAAGGTATAAATACTCTCCTAATTGGCCATCCAACCAAGAGAGAGCCTCCAAGAGCCTTCCATAAATCTTTTTGGCGGCAGTGAGAGTTCTCCTCCCTATTCTTGCTCCTCTTGTGCTTCTTCAACCGAATTTCCACATCTCCAAGCATAAGAAGTGAAGATTGATCTAAGATGAAGCCATGTGATCAACTTCCAAGGATGCAGATCGAGTAGAAGCAGACCATTGTGAAGAATTCAAGGAAGATCCCAAAGACCAAGTTGAGAGCATCATCCTGGGACTTCAAGTGATCGAGCCTCTTCTCAATTCAGCCTCTACAAGGGAGTTTTCGTGAAGAACAAGGACTTTTCCCCCATTCATCATTTCCCCTTGTTCTTCTTGGTCATTCTGGAGATTGTGCATGAACTGTTGCATCAATCCTCTTGAATGAACCTCCTTAGATCAGATCATTGCTAGAAGATCTGAATCATTGTTTTGTGAGTAGCAACTGGTTGTGAGATTGTGTGCTCAGTGTTGAGTCGTCGTACTCGGTTGTGGTTGAGCAATTGCTTAGGTTCTAGAGTAGTCTTGCTCTAGAGGTTGTGTGAGTTGTAAAACTCTGTGTTGGAGTTGTTAGGCTCCTGTGTGTGTGGTGTATCCAAGTTGATAGTGGATCCTCACTGTGTGAGGGGTGGATGTAGGAATCACATGGTGTGATTTCCGAACCACCTAAAATTCTCTGTGCAGTGGTCTGATTGTGGTTGAATTTACCTTGCGTTAGATGCATGCATAGGATCTTTCGAATTCACATCTAATTAACTTGTTCACACACTCCTTTTGCACAACTCACTTTATTTCTCTTCAGATCTGTGAAATTCGTTTTCAAATTGTCTCTGATTCAAAGAGTTTTTCAAATTGGCTAAACTTCCACAATAGTTGGCCCAGATCGATTCAACCCCCCTTCTAGATCTTGTCCACATCATTTCTCGATCCTACAGTCCTTCATCTTTAGCAAGAAGAAACATCCTTCTAGGACTCTATCCTCAATCCATACTGGTAAAGACGGATACACTTCCTAGTCGATACCGTCCCGTAGGTGTGAGCACAGACAAAGGGACTTCTAAATACTCAGACTCTATCCCTGACTCTAAGGCTACTGCCTAGCAAAATGCTCGAAAATGAACGAGTGGGTAGCACCCGTATCGACAAAACCCGAGCATGCACACCTAAGAATAATTCCATAGCTTCGGTGACATGATCTGCTGCTCGGTGTCCTCACGAGCTATCGCAAACACTCGAGCTGGGGATCGAGGTCTCCCTGGTCGTCCTGTCGCTGGCGCTGCTACTGCTGCTGTGCTGGGGCTGGTGCCGCTCCACGCTGACCTCCCTGCTACAGTCTGGGGCAATCCTTGATCCTATGCTCGCTGCTCCGCACTTCAAGCACTTCCCTGCCAACTTCCAACATTTCGTACCACCATGAGCCCTCCCGCAATGAGGACACTCCTTCTGGCCACTAGGGGACACTGAGAAGGTACCTGACTGCTTCCCGATGCCACGGAATGCTGCGGTGACTGAAAAGCCGCCTTCTTTCTCTCCTGCATCTGGAAAGGAGCTGCATGCCTCTTCTGGGAAACCTTCTTGTCCTCCAAGTACTGCTCCATCTCTCCCTCCTGACGACACGCTGCGCTAAGGGCCTCATCGAGCGTACGATGATCAAATGCCACCAACCTCGTCCTCAGTGATGGCCTCAGACCCATCACGAACTTCTTCTGCTTTCCTTCCTACGCTCATTAGCTACAATATGAGGGGCATACTTAGACAGCTCGGCAAACCTGGCCGTACTCTAGTACGGTGATGGAGCCCTGAGCCAAAGAGAGTAACTCTTGCTCCATCTTGTCCTGGATGTGCTCCGGAACAAACTTGGCTCGGAAAAGCCTCACGAACTCCTCCCAACCAATCTCCACAGCACCATCCTCGAACCTGCTACATAACAACGAGGACCACCACACGTCGGCTCGCTCTTGCCAAAACCACCCATAGGACTAACCAACATAATCTATACTTAATGAAATAACCACCGAATTAATTTACACATACTTGTAGTATATAGGTGGCTAAAGTGACCTTGTCATCCTCAGCGCACCTAATAGCCCAGAAGATCTTCTCGATCTCCCTCATCCAACTCTCAGCAAGTAACAGGTCGCTCTCCCCCTTAAAAGAGGGTGGTGACATCCTCTTGAACCGTTCCATGATGGAGGGTCCACCATGGTCCTGAGCCTAGGGAACTGGCACTTGAGCCTGAGCCTGCAGCTGAGCCTGGAGTGTAGCCTGGGTGTGGGCCTGCGTCTGCATGGCCTGCACTAGACCTTGCATAAACACTCCATAATCTACTGGTGGCGGTAGGGGAAGCACAAGACCTTGGGGTGCTGGGGCCTGCTGCTCACCCTGATCCTCACGCCGAGTCTCATCTCTCCTCTGCTCACCCTCATAAGCAGGAACACCACGCCTACCACCTGAAGCCATACCCTGCAAAATGATTTAATCACAAATTAGAATTAGACTATCTAATTTCTAACTATTTACTTATCTATGTGGACAATCTACACAGACATAGCATACAGTGAAGATGATGGTATGTGTATATTTATGTACAATTTCAGCCTGTCTCTCTGATACCAATCTCTATAACGACCCTCCTTATACCGGTACGGTTACACCAACACACATCGGTATAATGAACGCCGCTACAGTGAGACATTTACCCGAGAATTGTACAATTAGGCTGAAACATACACAATATATAACACATGACAGCGGAAATGAAATAACTTGAAAGTAACTCTTATTCCATCATCATCATTTATACACAGTCTATATAGAAAAGGAAAAGTAAAAACGTCATAACTGAGAAATTTCAATTTTCTTTTTTACATTGTCCACATAAGACTACGCAGAGTCTTTTATTACATAATATGAAAGAAGAAAATACAATGCTGAATCCAAGACAAAAGTCTCCCACTCCCGCTCCTAGTCGCTCCTAACGATCTCCTAGGAAGAAGTAGAAATGTCTGCACCTGTACGCCGAAGCAAGAATGAGTCAAAAGAACTTAACAAGTAATTCCAAACACACTAAGCATACATACATCACATGACCTTACACATTCTCATGGTACACCACTATCATATAAAGCATGGATTTGATAATATTTCAAAAAAACCTAAACTGATTTCTACACATGCTACACATGATAAGTGATTTATAACAATTTTACAATGACTTAAAACCTATCACATGCTTTCTTCACACTTTACAATATGCTAAACAAAATCTCATTTAACTACATTCACATGCTAAGATAATAACCATTTTAAGCATGAAGTTTACACATATTACAAAAACATTCCTAGCATGGATTCTATGATCATTTTCACATGGTTAACACATCTACACACATGAATAGATTGCTGTTTTTACATGGATATATCACATTCATATAAGGAATTATCATTTTACATGTTATACCACTGATTTATATTCTCACCTAATCATTTACACATTTCACTTATGTAGTTCACATGTTCACACTCTCACACACATGCTCACATATTCTTAATTATATGCCATGACAGATAGCCCAGACCACCTCTAGAAGGACACACACTTGTCACATCACACACATATCTATCATCTAGGCAATACAATGATAGACCTTAGTTACTACGCAGAACCGGGAGAAGCACTCTCCACCCTAACCAGCGGTACTTGTCCGCCTCCATGATTTAATCCCAACGCCCGTGGGACATCACACACTATGAACCTTCCCGTGGGAACTTTACCACAGTACGGTTCCACAGCCCTCTAAGGTAGCAGTGTCACCCATTGGCACATTTACACATTTGTTTTATTTACACATTAGGGTACATTGTTTAACACACCATTTACTTACTCACATGCAAGCACATATTTCATGTTTATCTAGCATGGTACTTCTGTTTACAAGTTTAACAGTTACAAATTAATACTAATCATGATGAAAACAATGTAAATTATCATGCTTTAAAATGGCCAATACATGATGAATTAATGAAATCAGTATCTTTTGTTGTTCAATTCACTTGAAAATTTAACCACAGACCATTTGCAGATTCCACAGTACACATGCAAATTTTCCTAATTTTGTGAAATACCAAATAATTAAGAAAATTCTAACAGTGACATTACGTATGCTAAAAATAGTCTAATTCTCATGGTTTTCATTATTCACACCCATAATTCACTCTATACCTCCAACACTGTCAAGCGGTAGGGGAGGGGGTGAGTGAAAAATTCTAGGAATTTATCTACTTTTATACGATTAAATGGAAATTTCATACTGATAAAACATGTTTACTGTTCTAGAGTTCAGGAAAAATATCTATTTATGCAGGCATCAGAAAATTCCAAAATTTTTGTGACATGGACTGACATTTATAATCATCTTACAAACATTTTATTACATTCAAACTTCTCATAGATTTCACAAACATAATTTCACAAGATAATAACATGCTTGACATGCATTTCAGAAAATTCATATAAATAAGGTATTCCCCAGAAATTCACAAAATATACACAACATGATCTAATAGGGGTATTACATAACATATCATTTGTACATTATATCCTCATGCGCAGAAATCTGAAAAATAGGATATATGGGTCAGACATGTACACTGTTACAGTCTAGTGAACTTGACGGTATGCAGGTGGCCGTTTATCAGGTTTACGACAACAAAGTGTGCCGCCAACTGAAGATCTTAACGGCAAGGTATTCTGCCATTAAGTTCCTATCTGTGCAAAACACAGACTGAACATAAAATCTTGGTGAAATTGGGGATCCAAGACTCGAAATAAAATCCAGAAAATTTATAGGACTTACTAGACGCATGTAGGAATGATGTGAAAGCGTTACTTGGCTTGGATAAAATCTCCGATGAACATATTAAGCTGGTGAAGCCCTCCTCGGCCTGAGCCAAGAGTCCCCGAAATCCCTTCGATCCGGGTCCTGTGTCGATGCAGAGTGCAACCCGATGCTGGAGACGTTTTCCCCAATGCTCAGACTTCCTCCTTGTCGATGATGAATGCCGGAAGAAGTCACCAATCGCCGGATCAAGGGGTTCCAAAATCAGTTTTCGCACAGAAATTAGTTTTTTTTTTACCCAAAGAGTCAAAAGGACCTAACTGAGCCCTAATCCCTCTCTTATATAGAGTTGGGGGTTTAGGAACGCGCTTGGGTAGGCTAGGTTACAGTTGGAGGACGGTTTCCTAAACCAAGGGTGACATTTCCTGAGGCGTTTCTAGATCTGAAATAGCAACAGATCCGAGAGGTAAACGTCATCATCAATAGCCGCCAATTCTGAGTCGCCGTCCATCGATGTGGCCGCTTACTTGGGATTGACGTCCACACATATTGACATCTACTGGCCGCCAAAACTGAACTTAAAACTGCAGAAACATTATGTACACTACACATGTATATATATATATAATATAATATATATATTATATATATATATATATATATATATATATATAATATATATATATATAATCTACAATGCACACATTAAAATAATACTTATTCATGCAATGTAAACAAGTAAGTACTATGCACAATAAAGTTTATACATCGATGGCATACATTTATACATACATAAGAATCACCCAAAGATGAAAAATCAAGGGCCTTACAAAGATCTTCAGTCAGACAGAGAAATAATAAGTTAAACATATGTACATTTGAACTTTCATTTCCTGCCACAGTCATTTTGAAACATTTGAAATGTAGAGGCAATCGATGTTTACTTAAGGGCAATCGATATTTCACAAGGGCAATCGATATTTCAGAGGCAATCGACGTTTCAAAAGCAATCGATGTTTTATGAAGGCAATTGATGTTTGAGGCAATCGATGTTTAAGAAGCAATTGATGTTTGCGACAATCGATGTTTAAGAAGCAGTCGATGTTTAATGGTAATCGATCCATAAAGGCAATCGATGTTGCTCAAAGGCAATCGATGTTCTAAGGTAATCGATGTTTAAGTGAAGAGCAATCGATGTTTAAGTCAATCGATGTTCTATGGCAATCAATGTTTTAGACAATCAATGTTTAAGTGAAAGACAATCAATATTTAAGTGGAACAATCAATATACATAGACAATTGATATAACAGTAATCGATAATCGATAATAGACTTCGACTGTGGAGAAGTTGCAGTGAGACTTTGACTGTATAGAAGTCGGAATGGGTCTCCTAATGTTCAAAAATCGGTATTTAACTTCGACTTCTTGGAAGTCTGAGTAAGACCAGCAATCGATATAAAATATTCAGCAATCGATATGCTATTCTAATAGTAATCGATGGAACCTTTGTTCTCCAATCGATGTGTCACTTAGTCAGTAATCGATATGCATTGAACAACAATCGATTGAGCATTCCAGTGCAAATCATGAAATGATAGTGCCATAATATTTTATATTTATGAGGAAAATATGATATTAAATATATTCAAGATATTTAAGTTAATCATGAGTTTTGTTATCACTAAAATAAAAAGATAAAATATAAGAGTGGTTCAACAGTTCAGCAATGAAGAGATGTATAGGGTGGGCTATGGGGGTCTTACGATGATTTTATAGCACCGTGATGGTGCAAATTTTCGAGTTTGTAGTTTCCTAACTTCTTGGTAAGAGTCCTATTATGTTTCAGAACTTCTATAGGATTCGTTTCTGAAACAGGTCTATTCCTATTTGGTTTAGTTTTAGGAAACAAAATCAGACTCCCCGCTAGACACGATTTTAATCGTGGTTTAGGGTCAATACTTCTCATATTTATCTTAACTAACCTTTTTATATTATTGAGTATATAATTAACACGAATCTTATAGTTTGGCAATGATCGGTAACTTCGTCATGTACGAAGTCATACATGATTTGGTCATAATCAGTCGAAGCTTAACCTTCTCATATACGAAGTCCACTTCATCATATACGAAATCATACATGATTTGGTTGCAATCATTCGACGCTTAACTTCATCATATATGAAGTCCAGTTCGTCATATAGGACGTCTTCTTCGTCATATACGAAGTTCTATTTCATCATGCGTGATATGGTTGTGATCAATTGAAGCTAACATTGTCATATCCAAAGTCTAACTTCGTTAACATACGAAGTCATACATGATTGGGTTGTAATCAGTCGAAGTCAACTTCGTCACATCCGAAATCCACTTCGTCATGCACCATTTAGTCATGATCAGTTAAAGCTTAACTTCGTCATATCTGAAGTCCCACTTCGACTGATAATGCTATTTTCTATTCTATACGAAGCTTCACTTCATCATATATGAAGTTCTACTTCGTCATGCGCGATATGGTCGCAATCAGTCGGAGCTTAACTTCGTCATATACGATGTTCCACTTCGATTGACGACGTTGTATCTTGGAAAGTCGAATTGATATATCGATTGTTTTTATAATCCATATCGATTGCTAACCAACATCGATTGTCATTAAACATCAATTGCTGACCAACATCGATTGCTCCTTTAAACATTGATTAATGTCTAACATCGAATGTCCTTAAACATCGATTTCTCCTTTAAACGATGATTGCTGACCAACATCGATTATCTTAGACATCGATTGTCTCTATAAATTCTATTGCCATTAAGCAAACATCGATTGCTGTTATGCACATCGATTATCGTAAAGCAAGATCAGTTGCAGTCATATTTCTACCGATCGATGTTATAAACCTAGTTAAATATCAATATTGACCACCCCATATCCATTGCTGACTATTTTATCCATTGTCATGTTGATTCGTGTGCCTTTAATCAAACCTCTTTACTAATTAAAAAAAATATATATTATTCCATTTTTTATGATTTTAAAAATCTAAGTTGTTGCAGTTTAATTTTTTAAACTCATTTAAATATTTATTAAAATATTTAAATTATTTAAATATTTAGTTCGATTTTGCTATTGGGCTTCAACTCCACAAGCCTATTTTAAAAAAAAATATTTAAATGATAGATTTTAAGCTTGATTTTGAGTTTGAGGTATGGTTCGAGGTCGTATTGATTTCGTTAAGAGCTCGATTTTGTAAACGAGCCATTCATCGAGTTCGAGTTTAGAAAATTTATAACGAGCCGAGTTCGAGTATCAGTTGGAGGAGCTCGATGAGTTTCATGCCGAGTTCAAACTTGTAAAAATAAATGAGCTCGAGTTCGAGCAGAGTATAACTTGGCTCGACTCGGAGTTTTTACACCCCTAACTAGGTCTTTCTACTAATAAAAGAGGGGGAGATCTCTCTCTCTCTCTCTCTCTTCGGTTGAGAGCACAATTTAGTGTGCAATGGATTGAGTCTCTCCACCAACACCAAAATGGGAGATCCCCCTGCATTGGATTAATGCCATCTCTCTCACCCACATCTCTCTCTTCTCTCTCTCTCTAAAGTCTCTCCACTTGCAGTCGAGGGGGAAATCAATCCCCCTCAAATTACTCCCTCCCACCTCTCTCACTATCACACCTTGACACAGAGTATCAAAATGTGCAGTTGTTTATCACGCATGTTGAGTAGAACATGTAACACCCCATATAAGAATATGTTAAATGGACTAAAATCAACAAACTACCAACAACTTGGACTAGTCATTTTCAGAGCTCGAGTAGGAAAAGAACTTTGAAGTTAAGCCTACTCAATTAGGAGTAGTCCCAGGATGGGTGACCTTCCTGGGAAGTCTACCAACTAGTATGGTTGTTGGGCCAGTTTGTTGGTTGGGTCATCACAAATGGTATCAGAGCCTGCCCAGCCAAAAGTGTAGGAACTAAGTGCCACACAGGGCAAAGTGCTATGCTATAGAAGCCACCTCTTGAGGCCATAAAGGCACAAAGTGCTACATAGTGGGAGCCACCTCTTGAACCTATGGGGGCCACCTCTAGAATCCTACCTGCCTAGGGTTTGATTGTGTGTTATATGTGAGCAGCGACGAAGACGTCTCTTATATAAGAGGGGTAGATTGTAACACCCCATATAAGAATATGTTAAATTGACTAAAATCAACAAAATACTAACAACTCGGACTAAGTGCCACACATGGCAAAGTGCTACGCTATAGAAGCCACCTCTTGAGGCCATAATGGCGCAAAGTGCTACATAGTGGGAGCCACCTCTTGAACCTGTGGGGGCCACCTCTAGAATCCTACCTACCTAGGGTTTGATTGTGTGTGAGCAGTGACGAAGACGTCTCTTATATAAGAGGGGTAGATTGTAACACCCTATATAAGAATATGTTAAATTGACTAAAATCAAAAAAATACTAACAACTCGGACTAGTCATTTTCAGAGCTCGACTAGGAAAAGAACTCTGAAGTTAAGTATGCTCATTTGGGAGTAGTCCCAGGATGGGTGACCTTCCTGGGAAATCTACCAATTAGTATGGTTGTGATGAATAAGTACAAAGGAAAATAATAACAAATCATTAAGATAATGAATAAATAATAAATAATCAACTAATATTTTGATTCTTATCAAATTACTATTGTCTGTTACAACCACTAATTCAGAACTAATACAAAGAACCCATTGTGACACTTAATTACAACTGAGTTTGTTAGAAATAAAACATAACTCTACTAATATTATGGTATACATCTCTACTATAGGCTCTATAGCAACTCTTCTAAGATAGTCTGGGATGCTTGTCACTCTTACCCGTCCCTATCAGTGTGTTCATCCTTGTCAGAGTCCCCTAATGTATAATTTGGGTGAGCGAGATGCTTAATAATGTTTATATCTCATGACCAAAAATACTTTACATGATTAATATCTTAATAAGTAGAATGACTAATGACATGATAGCATGACAAGTCAACAGTTGACAATAAAACAAAAATATCATTAAGATAGGAGAAGGATGTAATAGTAACTAGAACTCATGTATATATAACAATAAGATAGCATCAAAAAATGAGGACATAAGGAATGACCATATCATGAGACAATACACATAAGGACAACAAGTACAACACAATTAAGTTACCAAGCACATATTCACGAGGTGATTGTTATAAATTAATTAAGTAAGTCAGGTACTCGAGTGTAATGTCAGAGATACTGGTTAATAAACTTTTGTAGATACATGCACTTTTAGGTGCTTCTCTCAAGACCAGACTGTGTCCTTATATTATCAAATATTGCTAGTGGATATAAAATCGTATGTAATATATAGAAAATCATTTAATAGCCAATGAGTTCCAAGAAATAGGCTAGTAATTAAGATAGATGAGACGAGATTATCATGGATTCCAAAGAGAAGAAAATTCTGACTTTCTAGAGACTTACAAAAGAACTATACATGAAACAATATATGAATCACATGGGCAACATCGTTTGCACAGTAAACATAGGCTACTGATAGTGCTAGGTTGAACGCAGTCAAGACCCTAACCACAACCAGAATGCATTTAGGATCAAGGGTGCATTTATCAATAAGACGTGCTAATCAGTGTAGGGCACGTTCATAATGTGCTTAGGGTTCCAAGCACATTACGGATGTGTGCACATGTACATGCGCGTTTACACACAATGAATATTTTTTCATAGAAGGCCAATTGAAACTCATAGGAATAGTCCAACAGAGTTTTAAGAAGGGTTTCTAGGTGTTTATGGTACAACTGACTCTGTAACTATATGGGAATCCATGACCAGCTAAGACTTAAAGAGGTCTCAATGAAACAGTTTAGTTCAGAAAGAGGAATAACTGACAGAGGGTCGTAACTTGACTAAGGAAGTGTATCATAAAACTTTACTTGGTGATTGTGGATAAATCCACAACTAGTGGAGCCGTGGAGAAATAACAATAAATCCGAATCATTATGTACCACTTGACAAAAATTTAAACCAAGGCTAACAAGAATCAAGGCCATAAATAAAGGTGCATAATGATTAACATGAGGATATAATAGAAAATAATGCCTAAATAATGATCATGCATCAAGCTTACATGATGAAATCAAGAGAAGCATACATGATAGAATCAATCATACATAATTTAAAGCGCACATGATAGAACCATCTTTATTTTACATGTATTCTTACTATATAGAATCTTTAGGTCGAACAATATATTAAAAAGTATAGTTCTCACGTTTCTTAGCACTATTTTATATAAAATGGAGTTTTTATAATTGGTAGTCTAAATATATTAGGTCTGAAGAGTGTGTAGAGAATGAAGTTGGGACAAGTAGAATCTTCAAGTTAAAAGAATGCATTGGTATTGGTGTGTGCATCTTAAATTCACACTATCGTGTAGTGACTATTTTCGGCGGTTTTCAACCAAAACTCTAAATCTCGATTCTTAGTAGCCTAAAAAGAGGGAAAATGCATGAAAAAGTTTCTAGACATGTTTCTAAACCTACATTCAAGATTAATCGACTTAGAGTTAAGAGCATTATAGGATTTATATGGGTTATATTTGATCCATGAAATACATGCAATATGGTTTGGAGCAAGCAATGTAGACACAAGCTGGACATGTAAATGATTCTACAGAGAGATTTAATTAGATTTAGCATGTGAGAACACCTATCTTTGGACTGGTTGAAGAGTCTATGGTAAGAATGGATGAAGAACTCTAAATATCCTTAGAGTTTCCTCGCTTCAACCCTTCTAGCGGCCTTTCCCCATGGCCCAAGCTTTCCCAATAATGATTAGGATTGGCCAAGAAGATTAAGAGATGTATTTAAAGGGGTTAATTAAGGCCATAGGAGTCCTATTGTAACTCAATCTTCGATAGTTGTAATTTTAGTTGATTTCCTTCCCAAATTAGATTCTCCGACCCCAAATTAGATTGGTGTTTTAATGGGAAATGAGTTTTTCTTATTTGCTTAGGGTTTGATCATATTTTTAGCCCATTAACTTTTATAATTAAGCTTAATTGGCCCAATCCAGTGAGCAATTGGGCATTCTAAATTTAATAGTATTTATTATTCTTATTGGTGTCTTTTCTTAGGCCATATGGACCTAAAAAAGTTCTATTTAATCCCTTCAAAAATATTTATTTGTTTTCTAACTTTTTATTGTTTTAAAATTGTCTATTTATTTATTATTAAATAATTTGGGTTGCTACACTCATCTTAGTTCTCTCTCTCTCTCTCTCTCTCTCTCTCTCTCTCTCTCTCTCTCTCTGAGAGAGCCCAGTATGGTGCATGCTAGATGGGGTCTCCCTTGCCCAAAACCAGAGGAGGTGATCCCCCTCTAGCACCTCCCTCTCACCTCTCACTACAGGAAAATTGGGCTTTGCATACGTCAAAACACCATAAGTAGAAACCCAAAAATTGTAAGCATACCTTTGCTTACGGTGTTACCCTACGATAGGGTTTTGTCGGCAAAGGTCTGACGGCAAAGGACTATAACTATGATTTTTAAACGCCGTAGGTAGAGAACTTTACCCACGGTGTTTGTAGTCGTAAGTAAGACCGTAAGGATATCCTCTTTCCCCTATGGCCATGTAAACAATAGTCATGTTTTTGGTAAGGACAGCCTCACTTACGGTTGCGTACACCCCTACGACTATGTAAACCATAGACATGTTTCCCATGTTTCCCTACGCCCACTTACACCATAAGCATTTTTTTTTCTGTAAAAAAAAAATAGTAATATATTCA